>JARGCV010000676.1:260000-310000 GCA_034064705.1 Bothrops alternatus
AGAATTAAACATTTTATGGGGGAGAAATATACTGAAACGAAATGAATATAAGACCTAAATCTGGATAAGTTTGTTATCTGCTTAACATCTCTTAAGATCTTCATTTTAAACTATGAAAATAGAAGATAACTCTTTATTTTGAAAACTGAAAAAAAAATGAACTCCTTCTTATCTTGGATAAGTTTGTTATCTGCTTAACATCTCTTAAGATCATCATTTTAAACTATGAAAATAAAAGATAACTCTTTAGTTTGAAAACTGAAAAAAATGAACTCCTTCGTCCATGGAGTTCGGTGAGGACCTTGACATCTTGTGGATTTGATGTGTCCGTAGGTGGCTGATAAGACCTTCTGCCACATACTGAACAAAGAAATGTAGACACTGTTACTTCGGCATTTACAGCTCTGGCTTTGCGGAGTGCACGCTTCTCTTGTGCCAAGATTGTCCTTCTATGTTCATATGTCTGGCAACCCTGGTACACCAGAGTGCGCCATGTCGATCGATCATGTGCCAGAGGTTTGTTTATTTATTTATTTATTTATTTATTTATTTATTTATTTATTTATTTATCAGACTTATATGCCGCCCTTCTCTGAAGACCCAGGGCGGCTCACAACAAGAATACAATAAAAACTTTAAAAATTAACCACACTCACACCACATACAAACACAATCAGCTCGCAGTCGCTGATGGAGGGACACTCCTAGGGCCGAGGGGCAGAGCACAGCTCACATGCCCCAAGCCTGTCGGCATAGATGCGTCTTCAGCGCTTTCCGGAAAGCTAGGAGGGAGGAAGCAGTACGAACCTCTGAGGGAAGCTGGTTCCAGAGGGCTGGGGCAGCCACGGAGAAGGCCCTGGCCCTAGGCCCCGCCATCACCTTCCCAGGAGGTGATGTTAATATCCAGGGGCTTGAGAGAGGCTTTCAGCGTATCTTTATATCGCTTCTTTTGTCCCCCGTGTGATCGTTTTCCTTGAGACAGTTCACCATAAAACAGCTGTTTAGGGATGCGATGATCTGGCATCCTTACAACATGGCCTGCCCAGCGCATCTGGGCTTTCATCAACCGAGTGTAAACTGATGATAGGCCTGCTCTGGAGAGGACATCAGTGTCTGGTATCTTATCTTGGATAAGTTTGTTATCTGCTTAACATCTCTTAAGATCGTCATTTTAAACTATGAAAATAGAAGATAACTCTTTAGTTTGAAAACTGAAAAAAAAATGAACTGGTGCTGACATCTAGTGGTGGATGAAAATTACAACAACAGTTGCTCTAATACAGGGGTGTCAAAGTCAATTTCATTGACTCAGCATTGTGGTTGCGGGGGGGGGCATGGGGTGTGTGGCCGGGATAGGTGTGGCCTACTGGGTGGGCATGGCCAGCTCTGCATCACTTGCGTCAGGGGTGCCTGGGCAGGACTTGGGCAGATCTGAGGGTCTCCAGTGGAGAAGGGTGGGACTGGGGTGAGTGCTGGGACGTGGTGCCTCCCACCCTCCCTCCTCTGTTCCTTCCTCCCTCCCTCTGTTCCTTCTTTCCTCTGTTCCTTCCTTCCTCCCTCCCTCCATTCCTTCCTTTCTTCCTCTCACCCTCCGTTCCTTCCACCCTGATCCTTCCTCCCTCTGTTCCTCCCTCCCTCCCTCTCTTTTCCCTCCCTGCCTTTTCCCTCCATTCCTTGCTCCCTCCATTCCTTCCTTCCTCTCACCCTCCGTTTCTTCCTCCCTGTTCCTTCCTTTCTCCCTCCCTTTTTCCCTCCCTCCCTCCCTCCCACCCTCCCCTCCTCCCTCCGTTTCTTTCTCACTCTGTTTTCCTCCCTCCCTTTCTTCTTCCTCCCACCCTCCATTGCTCCATTCCTTCCTTTCTCCCTCCCTTCCTTCCTTCATCTTCTCATCTGTTTTCTTCCCCCATGCTCGGGAAGGGGTGATGGGAGGGAGAGAGTGTTATTATTTCAGGATCAGTGAGGCATCAATTGAGGTGATTGGGGCAAACAACAACTCTTTTATTAAGCTAACACAGAAGCAGCACTAACTGCCGCTTAACCACTATTTCTACAGATCACCACTAGGCAGCGGCCAATAGAATTAAAGCAGTATTTCCCACTTAAACACAAACTAACCAGCATGTAGACAGTCAGGCTGGAGTTTAAACAGGTGCAGCCGTTTCACCGTTTCCAAGAGTTTCCAAGTCATTAACATCAATACATAACAGAGAGATTGCCAGCACTAGCATGCTGCTGCCGGCCATTCCTATACCACATGGGTGGGCGGGGGGGGGGGTTCCCGTTGGAAGGGATGCCGCGTGGCTGCGAGGCTGGAGGTGCTGGTGGGGGGGTGTAGCGTAACGGAGAGGGGAGTTGGGATCAGTGCTGGCTGGGAGGCTTTGCTGGAGCTCTGGGGATGGCTGATGGCGGGGCCGAGCTCTTGGGGAGGGGTTTTTAAAGGGGAAGAGGAGATTGACTGGGGGAAGGAGATTTTATTTTCTCTTTTCAGCCAATGTACTGTCTGAGTTTACATATGCTAATACATATTTCTTTCCTAATCCTTTATTCTTTCCTCTAGCGCAGCGGTTTTCAACCTTTTCCAGGGCTCGACCCCGGCCCGCGCCGCGCATGGCGCGTGCGCAGCACGACAGGCGCATCGCGACGGCCCGCATCGCAAAGGGAAAAAAATGGTGGACCAAAAAAAAATTGCCGACCAAAAATAAATAAATGGTGGGCCCGCATTGCGCATGCGCGGCACGACGGCCCACATCGCAAAGGGAAAAAATGGCAGACCCCCCCAAAAATGGTGGACTGCGGTGTTTGGCGACCCCCGTGAAATGGTCGTTCGACCCCAAATGGGGTCGCGACCCACAGGTTGAGAACCGCTGCTCTAGCGTCTAGCCCAGGGGTGGCGAACCTATGGCACGGGTGCCAGAGGCGGCGCTTGGAGCCCTCTCTGTGGGCACACGTGCCATCGCCCCAGCCTCGCCTCCCCCATGACCCCGCCCTCCCCAGCAGCCCCCCTGGAGGAAAGAAAGTCGCCCCTGAGCGTGGCCCATGCGGAGCAGCGCAGCCAAGGATACGGCAGCCAGGCAGCATACACAAGACTCCGCCCTCACGCCTCATCGCACACAGTTGATGCTGCGGGGCGCGGGCAGAGGGCGTGGCCGCCATGGTGCTGCTGGGCTGCCTGGGCGATCTGTGGCGGGCCCTGGAGGTGGTGCGTGGCCCTGCGGGCAGGCGGGGTGGGGGGCTGGACAGTGGGTGGAGTGGGGGCGGGGCCAGTTTTTGGGCACTCGATCTCTAAAAGGTTCGCCATCACTGGTCTAGCCAATAGTAAAATAAATTCCAGGTTTGATAATAGTCCGTTTCTTCCTTTTCTTTCAATCTCATAGTCAATCTGTCCGTCTCTGCTTATTCTGGTATATATTTTTTATTATCTCTTCATCTGCTGGTATTCCTTCATTCTTCCAGTATTGCGCAAATGTAATTCTTGCCTCTGTTGTGACATGCAAAGTCAAATAAGTCTTTTCTGGCATTATACCTAATAAAAAAAGTTCAGGTTTAAAATCAACATGTTCTCCTAATATCTTTTCAAACCAAGTATGTATCTTTTTCCAATAGCTCTTTGCTTTATCACATGTCCACCGAACATGATAATATGTGCCTCACTTTACATTTCCAACATCTATCTGACATATTTTTAAACATTTTCACTAGTCCTGTTGGTGGCAAGTGCCATCTATAAAACATATTATATAAGTTTTCTTTATAGGAAGTTGACCTTGTCAATTTATATTTCTTTCCCATAAGTTTTGCCATCTTTCTAATTCTATATTATATCCAAAATATTTCTCCCATGTTATCGTTGTTTCTTTAACTTGTTCGCTTTCCATTTCCAAAGTTAATAAAAAATTATACATTTTCTCAGTTTCTCATCCGAAGTTAACAAAGTCTTATCAAACACAGTTTGTTCCTTATAAAACCCATACATTTTAACATCTTTATCATATCTAGTTTGTATTTGTAAATGTGTCCACCATGATAAGTTGATGCCCTGATTTTCCATTTCTTGTTTAGATTTTAAGTGTCATTCAGAGTTTAGAATATCTCTATATATACAGATATTTTCAGAGTCCACTAAATTTGGGTGTACAAATGCTTTGATTGTTGACAACCACCCTGGAATTTTCAAATATATTTTGCTTTTTATTTTTCCCCATGTTGTTAACAATGCATTTCTTATATAGTGATTTTGGAAATACTTATGAACTTTATTTTTCCCATCCCATAAAAAGGCGTGCCACCCCAATTGTTATATCTGTCCCTCCAGATATAACAACCTTTTATTTTTAAGAATTATCCATTCTTTTACCCATGTTAATACGGATGCTTGATAATATAGAACCCACTCTGGAAGGCCAAATCCCCCTCCCTTTAGCATCTTGTAACATTTTCATCTTCTTTTGCGGGTTCATCTGTAGTTCTGATTCTAATTTTTCTAATTTTTCTTTTAGTAGTACATACTGCTGTCTTTTGTGTTTATTTTTCTTTGCCACATATGTTGTAGCTATGCCTCTAAAATATGCTTTAGCTGTATCCCATACATTTTGTAATGTTGCATCTTCTTTTTTGTTTTCTTTGAAGAAAAACTCAATTTCTTTTCTTGCCAATTCTCTAAATTCTTTCTTTTAATATCAATTGGTTCAAAGTCCATCTTGGGTTTTTTTGTGTTCTTCTTCACATCACTTTTAAAGGGTTATGATCTGCCCATGTAGCTGGTTCTATCTCGATTTCCTGCATGTTCACCCTCAGTTCCGATGTCATCCAAATAGACCAGGATTTTTGACTATTTGAATAAAATGTATATTGTAATTTTCCTGGATTAATTTCCCTCTAAATGTCTTGTACTCCAATCTCTTCTGTCATATTGAAAAAAGTCTTAGGTAGTCTTCTTCTTTCAGTTTTTCCTGTTTTCCTGCTTTTATATTGTCCCATCCACAATCTCCTACTAAACAAATATTTTGATACTCCAGTTCTATTATTTTTTCTGTGTACCTTTTCATAGAATTCTCCTTGGTTATTATTTGGTGCATAAATTACTACCAACAGTATTTATTTTTGATGTAAATATATTTCTTCCATCACAATTCTTCCGTCTTCATCTGAATAGATCATTTTAGAGTCTATTGTCTCTTTAATATATATAACAACACCTCTTTTTTTGTTGCGCTGATGCATGATAAAGTTTCCCAATTTTGGGGTATTCCAAAAGCTTATGAAATTGTTTTTTTATATGTGTCTCTTGCAAGCAAACTATGTCTATATTTAATTTCTGCAGTTTCCTAAAAAAATTATTTCTTTTTGATGGGGAGTTTAGTCCATTTATGTTCACTGAAAAAAAATCCGTTTTCTTTCTCCATTTCAGTTATTTATGTTTAGATTTGCCCAGGTTCGCTTGGTTCACCAGTTGCGCCCTTATTTGGATCGGGAGTCTCTACTCACAGTCACACATGCCCTTGTCACCTCGAGGATCGACTACTGCAATGCTCTCTACATGGGGCTACCCTTGAAGAGTGTTCGGAGACTACAACTAGTGCAAAATGTAGCTGCGCGAGCAATTGTGAGCCTTCCACGTTGTGCCCACATTTCGTCAACTCTCCGCATGCTGCATTGGCTGCCTATTGGTCTCCGAGCGCAATTCAAAGTGTTGGTTATTACCTATAAAGCCCTTCATGGCATGGGACCAGGATACTTACGGGACCGTCTTCTGCCACATACTTCCCTTCGACCGGTGAGAGCGCACAGGGTCGGCCTCCAGGTCCCGTCAGCGAAACAATGTCGTCTGGCGGGTCCTAGGGGGAGGGCCTTCTCTGTTGTGGCGCCCACCCTCTGGAACCAACTGCCCCCTGAAGTCCACGGTTCTCCCACTCTCCTGGCCTTCAGAAAGAATCTTAAAACCTATCTTTGCCAGCAGGCCTGGGGATGACTGTGATTGTGTGTGAATGATGAATGTGTTTGGGGTCTTTTTAAACGCTTTTTAGCTTTGGTTTTAGTTTTGAAATGTTGAAATGTTGTTTTATTTATGCTGTTAGCTGCTCCAAGTCTTCGGAGAGGAGCGGCATAAAAATTTAATTAATAAATAAATAATTAATAAATAAATATCATGATTTTCTGTTCTCTAGCCACTTCTTCACTCTCTTGCTCAAATTTCTCTTTCTGTTCTCCTGATTGTGTAGTTGCTTCTTCAGATGTCTCTTCCATTTGTTTCTGTTCCTTTCTCTCCTCTTGTCGATGTTGCGCTCCTTCATCTAGGAATGCTCTGGTTTTTTCCCCTCAAAATCTTCTGCTTTCCAGATTGAATCCAGTCGGTATCTTGCACTATTCCAGTTGATTAAAATCCCTTCTGGCATTAACCATCTAAAGTTTATGCCTTTTGCAATCAGCTTTGTCATTAAAAAGTGGTAATGTCTTCGGGTATCTCTTACTCTCTTAGGTATCTGCTTTAAAACCGTAATTTCTTTATTCTTATATTGTAATGGTTCCTCTTGAACTTTCCTCAATATTTCATCTCATGTTGTTTTCTTTATGAATCTCATGTGCACTTCTCTGGGTAGTTTAAGTCTCCTTGCATAGCTTGAATTTGATTTGAAATATTTCATCTATCTCCATTTGCATCTCTGCTCTATCAGCTTTCAAGGCCTCTGCCAAGAGTTCAATAATCAGAACTGCTATATTTTCTTCTCTGTCTTCAGGGATATTTTGAAATCTTAAGTAGTGTTCCACTTTTTCCATTTCTAGGATTGCCACCGTGCCTTCAATGTTTTGATTTGCTTGTTTCTAATTTCTCATTTTCTTGCAGTAGTATTTCCATTTTTTTAATTAGTATCTTCTGATTTATTCATTCTTCTAGCCAACTATCTTAGGCTTAAATCCAAACTATAAAAGGAGCCAACTACTTTAGACTAAATCCAGTATCTCAGGGAGAGAAGACAGAATAATGCAAGCAACAAGAGAAAAAAAAGAGAAAAAAAGAGAAAAAAATGAAAAAAGCCAACTATCTTAGATTAAAATCCAACTGAGAGGAAAAAAAAAAAGAACAAGCCAATTACTTTAGGCCAAATCCAACTTCTCCGGTCAGGTCTCAGATGTAAAACCTTCACTGTCTCCAAATAATTTCTGTTTAGTTATATCCAGAGTCAACAAATCTAGTTGTGGAAAGTCTTCTCATTTAAAAAAAAAAAACTCACACTAGGGCACTTTGTCGTGTCAAGGTCACAGTCTTTCGAAAATATTTTTTTATTGTTTTATAGTGCTGTAGTATCTTCTTTCACCACTAGATGTCCTCTTTTGCTATTTAGTCAATGTCTGGTTTTAAAAAGTTATTGCAAAGTTTTTCTTTTAAAATTCTTTATGGGTTATTTACTCTTTGGATTGTAGCTAAGAAGATTTTTTTTCCACCTCTTGCAAAACAAGTAATCTTTTTTTGAATCAATCTGAGTCCAATGTTAAAAGATTTTTTTTGTGTTCCTTAAAAGACCTTCTCCTTGTAATTGCTCACCACCTTTACTTCTCCTCTAGTCCTCCTGGGATCTTTGCTTTTTAGGTCTGCCCAGTCAGGGGATCAAAGTTTTAATTGTAGTTCCAAAAGGAAAAGGAAAAAAGGTTTCAGCATGCTGTTGACAGTCAGCTGTTTGGCAGAGCACTGTGGCTCCTCACTTTCCGTCCGGGTGGTGACGACTTGGGCTGCCTCCATCCTTTCAGAGGATTTCTTCAGTCCACCTGGACCGACCACCATCTGTTCCGGGCTCCTGGAGTATCCCTCCGTCTTCGTGACCCCTTAGGGTCGCTGTGCAGAGCGAAATCGGGCTGGGAAGCCGGAGCCCTGGCTTCTTCCACCCATCTCGTCATGCTCCAAACCGGAAGTCCCCTAGCGAAAAGGCTTTATATTCTCTCTCCGGAGAGACAAGCCAAGAGGAGGAGAGCAAGGTAGGAAGTTGGCGAAAAAAGCTTTTTATTCTTTCTCCAGAGGTTTTCGTTTGCAGAAAAGAAACAGAATATTTTGAAATGTTTAGAAACCTCCAGAAAGCAATAAAATATTTCCCAACCTAGCTTACTTGTGCAATCATCTGACATGGGCTGAGGGTGGCCACAGCCACACCCTCGCTCTTTTGTGGTCAAACCTTCTCCATCTTTCATGTCTGCCTTCTCGGTCTCACCCGTCAGCTCCTGAATATTAAATAATGAAGCAAATGTGGTGCTGGGGGTGTTGGGGGGGCCAGACAAGGCAGCAATGAAAGCAGAAGCAGAGAAGCCACAGGGATCATCCTCTGAGCCCCTCCCAGTAGCCACATTGGAAATGGATCTCATGGGTGGCCCACAGAACCCTCACAAAAGGCACCGAGGAAGTTAAGGGGCAGGAAGGAGATTCACCTCAGGCATCTGTCAGTCAGGTGTGATATGGGATCTGGCCCTTGGAGGGGATGATGGGCTCCTCTGGGAGGCTGGCAGGAATTGGGCCAGCAGCCTACCTCCTCCATCTGCTGGGAAGAAAAGCAAGGCCACGGTTGAGCTTTACGAGACAGAAGGGGCCAGAAGGCAGAGGTCCAAGGGGCCGCCAGCTGGGAGTGGTTGGAGGGCTCAGAAGGAGAAGGAGGAGGAGCTTGGCTGCAGCATTCATTCACTCATTCACTCACTCACTATCTTTCTGCACCGTGAAGGAGATGGGCTCAAAGTGGACACCTACATTAATCCTATTAAATTGGCTGAGAAGAGAGAGGCGTTGTCTTTTGGAGATACTTGGAATCATGAGAAATAGAGAGACTCTTCTGGGCTATTAGCTGAACCACCTATGGATTAGATCCCTGTCCTAGATCAGAATGACCTAGATCAGAATGACTGGGTTGATGCAGGCAGAGGGAGATGCCTCGGTCATTGAAGAGATGCTCTCCACCCTTCCCTTTTGGAGGTGCTGAGATGCCAGTTGGACCATAATCAAGCAGAGCCCTTGACGGAGCAGAGCGTTGGGTCCTTTGAATCAAGATTCAGGACTGGGTGTGGGACTGAGACCACTCTGGTCACATACTGATGACCTTTCATGGGACCAGGATGGAGCGGGTGAAACTATTTTTTGATTGACTAGAAGGTTGTCTGGGATCAATTTTATCCAACTGGGATCATGATTTATCTAATCATGTTTATCTGTGACCAGATCCTGTTCTCTGGGCTTCAAACCTGCTTGGAATTGAACCCATGGACCTCTGCACTTAGCTCAGATGACCAGGTAGGGACTATCAGTTTTAGGAGCTTTCCATGTCCAGGTGCTCAGTGGTTCTGCAGCAAGGCAGACATGGAATCTATCAGAGTGGAATATTGTCAGCTCCACCATGCTGGGATCCTGCCATTCTGTTGAAAGGATGTGTGTGTGTGTGTGTGTGTGAGGGGGTGAGGAATGTTTGCTGGCATCTTTCACAAGCTTTTGCTGTAACTGCTTGGGAAATAAGGAGGAGGGTTGCCTTTGAAGGTGAAGCAGATACCTTCCCAGCCAGTTCCAGCCTGGGTTCCAAGGTTCTTGTGCCCTGAGGGTGACCTGTTATCTACCCAGCATCTCAGCCTTCTCAAAACAACCCTGGAGCATCACCACCTGCCAGTGGACTAGTCGGGGGCGGGCTGGATTTGGGGAAGTGAAAGAATTGCTTTGTGCTGTGTGCGGGACATTCAGATTCCACCTGACTTTTCTGCATCCACTTTCAGGAGGGAGGGAGGGAGGGAGGGAGAGATGTCTTCAGGGGTGGGGGGAATTCCCTAAGGAGGACGGAAGTTATATAAACCCTGATATGTGGTTGGAGGTGGGCATGGCATAAGGTAAGAATGGCATCCGTGCCTCTTTGCAGACCAACCTTCCATTCAGCAGTGGGTGGACCAGGGACATTGAAGCTCTGATGATCAGGTCTTGTGGGTGAGCACAAGGGCCAGGAATTTGGAATGAGTATTAAACCTTGAAGTTCTCATCCCTGGGTTCTAGGCCAGTGATGGCGAACCTTTTAGAGACCGAGTGCCCAAACTGTAACCAGAAACCCACTTATGCATCATCGGATGCTGGGTAGGTGTGGCCATTGGGTGGGCGTGGCTGCAGTGGTAACAGCAGACTGGGTGGGACTAAAAAGTTCAATCAATCCCAACTTTGTAAGATCTTTTTTTTCTCCGCGAGGAGTTGAAATTGACCGATTGATTGACTCTTTTTTTTTTTTGCACCCGGCGGTGGAGGCCTAAAGCGAAAAGGTTTTATAAAACCCAGCTGAAAGTCTAGGACTGGCGTGACAGCGCACATGCCCACCGAGAGGGCTCTAAGTGCCTCCTCTGGAACCCGTGCTATAGGTTCGCCACTACTGTTCTAGGCTGTCATAATCCAGATGACCATTGGGTGACCGAAATGGTAGACTGGTAGGTCTAGACAGCCACATTCAAAGTAACTGTGGGAGTCTCACCTGGCCTTTGACCAGGGAAAGGAAGGGAAGGGGAAGGGAGGGGAGGGGAAGGGGAGGGAAGGGGAAGTGTGAGTATTCTCCATTCTATTTATTGCAAAGGCAGCTCCACCCAGTTCCTCTGAGCAACCCACGATCTCCTCTGGGGCAGAAGGAGCAGTAAAAGAGAAGGGAAGGGTGGCGGTTTCTCACAGAGCATCCTTAAGAGGGTACCTTTTCTGGACTTCACCATCTGAATGAGCCCCAAACAGCCAAGAAGGAGAAGACTTCCCAGTTTGCTGAGGCCCAGCAGGGCCCAGAGAGGCAGCTCAGAGAGGGTCTCAGCCTGTTCTGAAAAAGAGCAACAGCCCCTGTTAATCCTTCCAACAGCTCCTGAGAATATACTGAAAGGGGCTTTGCCCAATTGCTAATCACTAAGTATTCTGTCTCACGCAGAATAAGCTGCTAGATCCTGCTGAGACAGACAGTTAACTCGGTGGAATAAGTCAAAACAAATATCACTTTTATTCTAGGTATCCTCAAACATCAACTCACGTTTATGTAGAAGTTCTTCCAGAATATAGACAGTAATATGGACTCATTTCACAGGTAAATGAACAATGGATTTTCCCTCTTCTGCGTACAAGTCACATGTTTTGGCATGGAGCTTCCAGCCATGTGGCTGGAACCCATGCGGAGAGATGATAAAATGGCAGAAAGCTAGCAAGTACAGTCATAAACTTTGAAATTCCTCCCACTTAACTCGATAACTAACAGCTAAAACTACATTACCCATAAGCCATCTCTTAAGGAAACAGCGTTTAACCCTTTAAATGCTAAACATCCTAACATATAGTTCTTAAGCTAACTTATTATCTTCCTTATAGTAGAATGGTAAAAAATTTAGATAGAGACCTGATGATTCAATACTGTTATTTTATTTGGGGACAAAAACAAATAGATGAGGGAACAGAGTGGATACAGGTAGTTTTATTTATTTGTGTGTATTTACCCATGTTGTACAATTGTACTATTATCTTCTTATTACCTTCCTTACTCCACCCCCTCTTGTTGGTGTCATTATGATTATTATCTCTCTGTTGTTTTGCATGTACACTGAGAGGTTCTGCACCGGAGACATTTCACTTGTGTGTCTCATCACACTTGGCCAAATAAAGCGTTCCATCTTCTTAAGACGAAATGAGACAGTGGTGGAGTTTGGGGTAAACAAAAGCATCACAAGAAGTCCTCAACTGACAATCATTCATTTAGTGGCCGCTCAAAGTTACAACGCCACTGAAAAAAGCGACTCACTGCTGCTTTTTGCACTTAACAACCGTGGTCACGTGATCAAAATTCGGATGCTGGGCAACTGGGATGTACTTATTTACATGGAAAATTTGTATTGTATTGCCGCCTACATGCTCACAGGAGACTCGAGGCGGCTTACAGGAAATGAAAACACAATATCAAGGAAATAAAAATAATAAAATAATCACTCTCCCCTGCTCCCCCACCCCATCCCGGCAACAACACACCCTCATTGCAGCCATTTAATTGGCCCCACCACACTCTGGATTCCCCAGGCCCGCTGGCAGAACCAGGTCTTACAGGACTTCCAAAAGAGGGTCAGAGTGGGGGCCAGTCTAATTTCTGGAGGGATGGTGTTCCTGAGGGAGGGAGCCCCCATGGAGAAGGCCCTTCTTCTGGGTCCTGCCAGATGAACCTCTTTAGGGGACAGGACCCCTCAACATTCCTCAGCTCCCCACTCTAGTGGGTCAGGTGGATGTGACCGGCAAGAGACGGCCCCTCAGATAATCCGGCCCAAGCCATGAAGGGCTTTAAAGTGACACCAGCACCTTGAATTTAACTCAGAAGCAAATCAGCTACCAACACAGCTCCCGCAGGAGAGGTGACCTATGTGCACACCGAGGTCTGCACAAGATCATGTAGGCTGTGGCATTTTGCACCAACTGACTGTTCCGGATGCTTTTCAAGGGCAGCCCCATGTAGAGCACGTTGCGATAGTCAAGACGGGAGGGCATGAGTGACCATGAGGAGGGATTGTTGGTCCAGGAAAGGGCTTAACTGGTGCACAATCTGCAGTTACGCAAAGGCCCTCCTGGCCACGACTTTGAGCGGGAGTGGCGAGTCCAGGAGAACCCCCAGATTACGCACTGGGTCTGTTTGAGGCAGTGTCCCCATTCAAGGCCAAAAGCAGCAATTCTCCATGGACCAAGGAACCCCAAAGCCAGAGCCACTCGGTCTTGCCAGGGTTCAGTTTGCGACGGTTGCAGTGCCAGGATCACGTGATCGCCATTTGCGACTTTCACAGCTGGCTTCCTATAAGCAGAATCATTGGGGGAAGCCAGACTGCATGATTCGCTTAACAACGGTCTTCCTTAGCAACAGAAATTCTGCTCTGAATTGTGGTTGTAAGTTGAGGACTTCCTGTAAACTGAAAGAACAAACGGCAGGGAATCTGAAGCCCCCCAGGGGGTTTTGGCACAGCCCTCATTATGGAAACCACTGTGGAATTTGTCGTTATGAGGTGCCCATTGTTGTGTATTAAGCGGCTGTGTGAATATTTTACATAAACAAACTCCATGTCATGGTTCCGACAGATGAAACTCTTCAAAAGAACTTTGAGGCATTGTTTACCTTAAAGGATCTTTAGTCGAGTAGCATAACATCGGCACTACATAATCAAAGCCAAAAACTGAATTCCCTTCCCAATCATAAATCACATTCCCCAATTAGCTTGAAGCGTGGGCTTCCTCTCCAGCTCTCCAGCCCGCCAATTCTTTATCAGCTCTGGGCTCAATAACCTTGATTTTCATGTTATGTTTAGTGTTGTTATGTCTAGCTGGACTCTCATTCATATCCCCCCTCCCAGCATCATCTAATTCTAAAAGTGAAAGGAAAAAGATGGCTACATTTCCATCCGTTGTCAATGCAGAAACATCCGATATTAGCAGCGTTGACATCCCAATCAAGTGGTTGGTCTCTCTTTTCTCCACCCTGGTCTTTCTTTCTGGTCTTGAAAAGGGCTACTCTTCCCATCCCTGGGCGGGGGCAAGGATAAGGGAGGGGAAAAGAGATTCCAAAAGCAGCATGGTTGTAAATCAGAGCAAGTTGGAGTATTTGTGTGACTACTTGAATGTGTTTGGGGTCCTTGGTGCTCTCTGAGCTGGGTGGTTTTCCTGCAGATGTTTCATGACCCAACTAGGGAACATCATCAGTTCTAGAAGGGGAGGGGTGGTTTGTAGAAAGGATGAGGAGGACAAGGAAGAAGAAGAGAAGGAGGAGGATTTATTTATTTATTTATTTATTTATTTATTTATTTATTTATTTATTTATTTATTTATTTATTTATTTATTTATTTATTTATTTATTTATTTATTTGGGTTTGTATGCCGCTCCTCTCCGGGGACTCAGTGCGGCTAAAAACATATATATAACAATAAATTACAATAAAAAACCCAAACAACGATATCTAAAAAAACCAATAAAACACACATTCAATTCAACAATCAACCACAATCATCCCCAGGCCTACCGGGAAAGATGAGTTTTTAGATTTTTCCGGAAGGCCGGGAGAGTCGGAGAAACGTGGACTTCAGGAGGCAGTTGGTTCCAGAGGGCGGGCGCCACAACAGAGAAAGCCCTCCCCCTAGGGCCCGCCAGACAACATTGTTTCGCTGACGGGACCCGGAGGAGGCCAACCCTGTGCGCTCTCACCGGTCGTAGAGAAGTATGTGGCAGAAGGCGGTCCCGTAAGTATCCTGGTCCAGTGCCATGAAGGGCTTTATAGGTGATAACCAACACCTTGAATTGGGCTCGGAGACCAATAGGCAACCAATGCAGCATGCGGAGAGTTGGTGAAATGTGGGCACAACGCGGAAGGCCCACAACTGCTCGCGCAGCTGCATTTTGCACTAATTGTAGTCTCCGAACACTCTTCAAGGGTAGTCCCATGTAGAGAGCATTGCAGTAGTCGATCCTCGAGGTGACAAGGGCATGTGTGACTGTGAGGAGAGACTCCCGATCCAAGTAAGGACGCAACTGGTGCACCAGGCGAACCTGGGCAAATGCCCCCCTTGTCACAGCCGACAAATGATGATCCAATGTCAGCTGTGGATCGAGGAGGACTCCCAAGTTGCGGACCTTCTCTGAGGGGTTTATAGATTCACCCCCCAGGGTAATGGAAGGACAGATAGAAGTGTCCTTGGGAGGCATCACCCACAGCCACTCTGTCTTATTGGGGTTGAGCCTTAATCTGTTAACACCCATCCAAACCCTCACAGCCTCCAGACACCGGCACATCACCTCAACCGCTTCACTGATATGGCCAGGAGTGGAAATGTACAGCTGAGTATCATCAGCGTACTGATGGTATCTCAGTCCGTGCCGATGGATGATCTCACCCAGTGGCTTCATGTAGATGTTAAAAAGTAGGGGGGAGAGAACCAACCCCTGAGGCACCCCACATGGGAGTAACCTAGAGGTGGACCTTTGACCCCCCACAAACACCGACTGCGACCGAACAGTGAGATAGGAGGAGAACCACCGTAACACAGTTCCACCCACTCCCAATCCCTCCAGCTGGCACAGAAGGATACCATGGTCAATGGTATCGAACGCCGCTGAGAGGTCAAGGAGCACCAGGATAGAGGACTGGCCTCTATCCTGGGCCTGCCAGAGATCATCCATCAGAGCGACCAAAGCAGTTTCGGTGGAGTAGCTGGGCCTGAACCCCGACTGCAGAGAGCCCAGATAATTGGCTTCCTCCAGAGACCGCTGGAGCTGATGTGCCACCACCTTCTCAACAACGTTCCCCACAAAGGGGAGGTTGGAGACCAGATGATAGTTGGTCAAAATTGCTGGATCCAGGGAAGGCTTCTTGAGGAGGGGGCGCACAAGTGCCTCCTTTAAAGGAGCCAGAAAGGACCCCTCCCTCAAAGAAGCATTGACAATCTTCTGGATCCAGGTACGTGTCACCACCCTACTGGCCGAAACCAGCCAGGAAGGACACGGGTCCAACAAACAGGTGGCAGAACTTACAGCTCCAATGGCCCTGTCCACTTCCTCAGGCGTAACAGCCTCATACTCACCCCAGATGACCGGACAAGAACATGTCCCTGTCCCCTCGACTGAATCATTATCAGCCGACTCTGCTACACAATTGGAGTCTAGGTCAGCCCGGATCTGAGCCACTTTGTCTGCGAAACAGTTGTTAAAGTCTTCGGCACTACCCTGCAAGGGAGGCCCCAGACCCCTCGGGTTAAGGAGGGACCAGGTCACCCTAAACAGGGCGGTCGGACGAGATTCCGCAGACGCGATCAAAGCAGAAAGATACAAAGATCTTGCCACCTTAATCGCCTTCAGATAGGTTCTAATAAATGAGCTCAATCTGGTTCGATCAGATCCGGACTTACTTCGTCTCCATCGCTTCTCTAGACATCTCTTATGGGTCTTCATCCCCCTGAGTTCCTCAGTAAACCAAGGAGACGTCCTGGGGTCAGCACCACGGAGAGGTTGCAAAGGCGCAATCCGGTCAATAGCCCCCTTCGCGGCCGTATTCCATGCCACTCCCAAGGACTCCGCCGGATTGTGAATGAGGGAGCTCGGTAATTCCCCAAGCGCCATCTGAAAATCAATAGGATCCATCAGGCGTCTGGGGCGGAACCACCTAATCGGTTCCGCCTCCCTGCAGGGAAGGATTGGGGCCGTAAAATTCAGTCGAAGCAGGAAATGATCGGTCCATGACAAAGGCAAAATATCTAAGCCCCTTAAAACCAGATCATTACCCAACTGCTCCGAAAGGAAAATCATATCCGGGACGTGTCCACCCTCATGCGTCGGACCCTGCACTACTTGGGTCAGGTCCATGGTTGTCATGGCGGCCATGAACTCCTGTGCCAACCCCAAGGATTCGCCAAGCAACGGCAGATTGAAGTCCCCCAAAACCATAAGCCTGGGGAACTCCACTGCCAGCCCAGCAACCTCCTCGAGTAGCACAGGCAGGGCTGATGCCACGCAGCTGGGAGGCAGGTACGTAAACAATAAGCCCACCTGGACCCCTAGGTCCAGCGTCATAAGGATGGACTCACAACCCGGAATTTCGGAAACAGTGAGCCTGAGTAGACTGAGGTTCTCCCGGGCCAAAATAGCCACTCCTCCCCCCTTCCCTGGGGTCGCGGCTGATGCCATACCTGGTAACCTGGTGGGCATATACCCGTGAGGGGAACTTCCCCCTCAGGGCCCAACCAGGTCTCAGTCACACACGCCAAGTCGGTCTCCTCATCCATGAGAAGATCATGAATGAGGGGGGCCTTATTATTAACTGACCTGGCGTTAAGCAGCAACAGCCTGAGCCCAGGGTCCGAGCTACACCCGTCACCAGGATCATGGGGAGAGCAAGATTTTTCAGAAGGGCCAGAACAAGGAACTGCTACGAGACAGCAGGACCGAGTTCCCCGAGTGAAGCCTACCCTCCTGCTCCCGCTATACCTGCCTCTTCCCTGAATGACCGGTATACTCCAGCCCTCATTGACTCCAGAGTCCACATCCCCCCAGCCCCCGGCCTCCCTCGAGCTCGGCAAGCCTGTCCATTTGTCTGTGATACATTCTTCAGACATATCTCCATCCCATACATACATCACTCACCCCCCAATTTAATAAAGATTAAAAATTTAAATTTAAGAATTTAAAAAATATAAAAAAACAGGGCGTATAAACATATTAATTAGAAGAGCCACAAGCAGAGGTAAAGAAATAAACCAGTCGCCCCGAAATGCCTCATCACGTACACACAGTGAGCTTCAAGGTCAACTGAAAAATATTCACTAAAAGTTGCTCTCAAGAACTCCACAGCCATGTCCCGGAACATCATCTCTTCCACTGTAGTAAGGCTCTTGAGTGGGGGCAGCAAACAGTGGACATAGTCAAGCCCCTCAACTAAAGCTGTACAAGTTCCCAGTTGTTCTACCAGAGCAAACAAGACCTCATCTTCATCATAAAAAGTATCTTGGTTATTGTCCCCTGGTAACCAGCATGCACATCCACTGACTCCCAACTGCCTTACACATGCCGACCAAACTCCCCGGCTAACTGCCAGGAGCTCGGCGATCCACAATAACCTCGCCAATTCTCCGTCAGTCCCAGACGCCGACCCAACTCTGTTTAGCTCAGAGGCAAGGTAAAAGGAGATGTTAAAAACACTTGGCCAGCTTCTTGTCTTGAAGTGGTTTACCCATCCCAGCCTTAGCCCCGAGGCTCTCCTCTCTGCCAATCCTCCAGCTTAACAGTTAGAGCAACGAGCGGCTGCCAAAGCAGCCGTTAGAGCAGTTGGGTGGCCAGGGCGACCAGGAAAACGGACGACGGCAACGGGCAAGTTCTTCCAAAAAAAACCCCAATTTCTCACCAGTTCTCACAATGTTTCTTACTAGTTCTCAATATTCCCAATGCCCTCGGCAACTCGGCGACTCGGCAACTCAGCGTCCCTCTTGGGAGGACCGACCAGGCGGCGGTTAAGGCGGCGGCTCGAGCAGCAACGAGCTCTCCCGAATCCTGGCCCCTTGCCAAACTCTCAATGCTGCTGTCTCTGCTCAACAGCTCGGCGGCTCAGCGTCAGCGTCCGGGACGACAAAACTCCTCAGGGCTTCTTGTTGTAACCACCAAAGTAAGTTAATTCAACTCCAAGTCTGTTTCTTCTTATTGCAATAGTTCCTCCAGTCATACAATACATAAAATGGGTGAAAACTTTCTTTGGCGGCGTCGACGGTGGTTTATAACCAAGTTAAAGTTCTTAAAGTTTATAACCAAGTTAAAGTTCTTAAAGGTCTCAAAGTTCTTAAAAATTCTTAATTCTAATTCTTACAGTTCTTAAAAATTCTTAATTCCAGTTAAAGTTCTTAATTCCAGGTATGGTAAAAATTTCTTGTTTCTGCTCCGCTCCTGCCTGGCTCCTGCCGGCTCTCAAACCACAAATTATCAGTGGATGCAGATAGTTTTTGTTGATCAAAGGAGTTTAAATACAGTATCAGTACAATATAAATACAGTGGAGTTCCAATCAGGGCCTAGCTACTTTCCTGGTGGAGTCTCGCAAGACTTACAACTCTAGCAGCAGCTGACTGCAGTACAGCATGTCCCGACATGTGGGATCCTTGGTGCTCTCTGAGCTGGGTGGTTTTCCTGCAGACGTTTCATGACCCAACTAGGGAACGTCATCAGTTCTAGAAGGGGAAGGCTGGTTTGCAGAGCAGAGGAGGAGGAGAAAGACTGTGAGGTCCTTGGTGCTCTTTGAGCTGGGTAGTTTTCCTGCAGACATTTCATGACCCAATTGGGTAACGTCACCAGTGCTAGAAGGGAGAGGGGTTTGCAATGAGGAGGAGGTGTCTTGCAGACACTTCATGACCAACTAAGTAATGTCATCAGTAATGCTTCTCAGCCCTCGCCGCGTGTTTGTGGGACAAAAAAAAAGGTTCAATCTGTCTAACTTCTTGCGAAATCTCAAGAAAGTCTGATTGAACTTTTTTCTTTTTCAGGTAGTCCCACAAAGGGAAGGCCGAGAGGTAAACGGAGAAACGGAATGCAGCTGAAATGCAGGTTAATAAAAAACCGCTTGGGGGAGGCAAGGGCATCTGGGCAGGGGTGGGTGCAGCAACCTAACCCTGCACAGTGGCAGGAGGGTTGGGCGCGTGCCCTTTCCATGCCAGGCCAGCCCCTGCAGCCCCGGGGCGGCCATGTTGGGTGGCGGCGGGCAGGGTGCCGAGGTGGGGGCCGGCAGGCCGACCAAAGCAGCAGGTGGAGTGCCAGAGGCTCGGGGAGGGAGGGTGCCGAAGTGGGCAGTCGGTCCATTGGCAAGAACAACGCAGCTCAGCGGAAAGCCGCGTGCCATTTCTCCTTTGCGATCCACTGCCGCCACGTGCAGGGAAACAAAGGGAGTTTTTTTTGGGGGGGGAAGGTCAATCAATCAATTCCAACTTCTCATGAAAAAAAAAATCTCACAAAGTTGGAATTGATTGATCTTTTTTCTCCAAAAAACCCCTTCGTTTCCCTGGACGCGGAGGTGATGGATCATGATGGAGAAACGGCACGGGACTGGGAGTCAGGTAAGGAAAGAAAGGCAATTCCTGGCGGGAGCGAGGATTTCTTTCCTTACCTCTCCCACTTTTTCTGAGGCTGCTTTCCACTGAGCCACGTTGCTCTTGCCAATGGCCCAACTGCCCACTTCAGTGCCTTCCCTCCCCCGAGCCTCCAGCGCTCCACCTGCCTATTCTTATTCTATTCTATTCTATTCTATTCTATTCTATTCTATTCTATTCTATTCCCCCTTATTCTATTCTATTCTATTCTATTCTATTCTATTCTATTCTATTCTATTCTATTCTATTCTATTCTATTCTATTCCCCCTTATTCTATTCTATTCCCCCTTATTCTATTCTATTCTATTCTACTCTATTCTCCCTTATTCTATTCTATTCTATTCTATTCTATTCTATTCTATTCTATTCTATTCTATTCTATTCTATTCTATTCTATTCTCCCTTATTCTACTCTATTCTCCCTTATTCTATTCTATTCTATTCTATTCTATTCTATTCTATTCTATTCTATTCTATTCTATTCTATTCTATTCTATTCTATTCTATTCTATTCTATTCTATTCTATTCTATTCTATTCTATTCTATTCTATTCTATTCCCCCTTATTCTATTCTATTCTATTCTATTCTATTCTATTCTATTCTATTCTATTCTATTCTATTCTATTCTATTCTATTCTATTCTATTCTATTCTATTCTATTCCCCCTTATTCTATTCTATTCTATTCTACTCTATTCTATTCTCCCTTATTCTATTCTATTCTATTCTATTCTATTCTATTCTCCCTTATTCTACTCTATTCTCCCTTATTCTATTCTATTCTATTCTATTCTATTCTATTCTATTCTATTCTATTCTATTCTATTCTATTCTATTCTATTCTATTCTATTCTTTTCTATTCTATTGTACTCTACTCTATTCTCCCTTATTCTATTCTATTCTATTCTATTCTATTCTATTCTATTCTATTCTATTCTATTCTATTCTATTCTATTCTATTCTATTCCCCCTTATTCTATTCTATTCTATTCTATTCTATTCTATTCTATTCTATTCTATTCTATTCTATTCTATTCTATTCTATTCTATTCTATTCTATTCCCCCTTATTCTATTCTATTCCCCCTTATTCTATTCTATTCCCCCTTATTCTATTCTATTCTATTCTACTCTATTCTATTCTCCCTTATTCTATTCTATTCTATTCTATTCTATTCTATTCTATTCTATTCTATTCTATTCTATTCTATTCTATTCTATTCTCCCTTATTCTACTCTATTCTCCCTTATTCTATTCTATTCTATTCTATTCTATTCTATTCTATTCTATTCTATTCTATTCTATTCTATTCCCCCTTATTCTATTCTATTCTATTCTATTCTATTCTATTCTATTCTATTCTATTCTATTCTATTCTATTCTATTCTATTCCCCCTTATTCTATTCTATTCTATTCTATTCTACTCTATTCTATTCTCCCTTATTCTATTCTATTCTATTCTATTCTATTCTATTCTATTCTATTCTATTCTATTCTATTCTATTCTATTCTATTCTATTCTCCCTTATTCTACTCTATTCTCCCTTATTCTATTCTATTCTATTCTATTCTATTCTATTCTATTCTATTCTATTCTATTCTATTCTATTCTTTTCTATTCTATTCTTTTCTATTCTATTGTACTCTACTCTATTCTCCCTTATTCTATTCTATTCTATTCTATTCTATTCTTTTCTATTCTATTCTTTTCTATTCTATTGTACTCTACTCTATTCTCCCTTATTCTATTCTATTCTATTCTATTCTATTCTATTCTATTCTATTCTATTCTATTCTATTCTATTCTATTCTATTCTATTCTATTCTATTCTATTCTATTGTACTCTACTCTATTCTCCCTTATTCTATTCTATTCTATTCTATTCTATTCTATTCTATTCTATTCTATTCTATTCTATTCTATTCTATTCTATTCTATTCTATTCTATTCTCTATTCTATTCTACTCTAGTCTAGTCTCTATTCTATTCTATTCTCTAGTCTATTCCATTTTCTAGTCTAGTCTAGTCTAGTCTAGTTTAGTCTATTCCTATCCTATCCTATCCTATCCTATCCTATCCTATCCTATCCTATCCTATCCTATCCTATCCTAAATTCTACTATTTGAGGGGCTGCCACAAAGAAGAGAAGGTTAACTTATTAACCAAAGCACCTGAGGGCAGGACAAGAAGTAACAGATGGAAACGCATCAAGGAGAGAACCAGACTAAAACTCAATTTCCTGACAGTTAGAAGAATTAAGAGAATGGGCAGGTGAGGGGGGAACATGCCTCATGGCCCAGCCGCATTGCATTGAATTTCATTTTGTTACATAGGTCCCAATGTTTGAGTTTGTCAAGGTCTTTTTGGATCCTGCGCTTGTCTTCTGGGGTGTTGGCTACTCCTGCCAGTTTGGTTGTAGTCTGCAAATTTGAGGAGTTCCCCTTCAATTCCCTCATCTAAGTCATTGATGAAGATGTTGAAGAGTCCTGGGCCTAAGACAGAGCCTTGTGGTACCCCACTGCTTCCTTCCCTCCATGTAGATGTAGTACCATTGAGGACTACTCGTTGAGTGCAGTTTGTCAGCCAGTTACAAATCCATCTGGTGGTGATGCTGTCTATCCCACGTTTCTAGCTTACCAAGAAGTAGATTGTGGTCTGCTTTGTCGAATGCCTTGCTAAAGTCTAAGAATACTATGTCCACAATATTTCGCTGGTCTACTAATTTAGTCACTTTGTCAAAGAATGAAATAAGACTGGTTTGGCATGATCTCTTTTAACAAACTTGTGTTGGCTACCAGCTATAACTTTATTTGTTTCTAGATGTTCGTAGATTTGGTTTGTGATTAATTTTTCCAGCATCTGTTTTTTTGACCTTGTTTGCATCTAGGTGTTTACAGATTTATTGCATGCCAGAAACTGAGCCGCAGAAACAAGCCAAGCATCCCATCCGCGGGATGCAGGCAGCACGCGAAACCAGGCTCCCTCAGTCCATGGAAAAACCTCTCTCCACGGAACGGTCCTTGGTACCCAAAAGGTGGGGAAGGGGTCACTAATTTAAAATATTCTTATGGCTGCCCACCTTCAAACCCAATGCTGGGTATCTCACCACAAGAAACCCCATAATGCTCTCCAGTTTTTAAACTTCTCGGAAATTCAACGCTTGTCTCAGCCACAACTGCGGGGTAGTGTCAGGGCCCACTTCAATACCTCATCCCAAGAAAGTAGAAGCGGTTTCTTCCAAAAGGAGCTTTTATTAGGAGAAGCTGATAGCAGGCATAATAGAATGGATCTGAGGGTTTCCCGCCAGATCGATAGGTAAAAAGTATCCCAAGCATAACCCCAACCCATAGCTCATCTGGTCAGTTCAAACAGCCCAATCCCAAGGTGTTAAGTTAGTTGTGGGAAAAAGGAAATAACATCAGGCCGTCTCTGGGCTGCAGTGATGTTTAGGCAGCTCTTCACACCTTCCCTTGTGAACACTGAGATAACGCAGTCGTTAGCCGGAGGTACATTCCATTCTCCTCCCCCCTTATACTAGCTGACAACAGGGGAGAGAAAGTTCATAGAATGCGAAATGCAGGAACAGTAAAGTGTTACATTGTAGCGATAGAGCAGACATGTCAAACACAAGGCCCGGGGGACAGATGCAGCCCGCAAAGTGGTTTCATGTGGCCCGCGAAACCATCCTGGAAACAGTGAGGGAACGGTCCCCACTGCCTTGGCCCTGGCCCAGGCCAGCCGAGAGCCAATGTACAATTTTGTGGTGGCCATCTATGCTGAAATGCATTCAGTCTTAGCTGCACAAGGCCGTCTGGAAACAGCGAGGAACCAGCCCCTGCTGCATCGGCCCCGGCCTCTGGGTGCATACTGGGGAGGGGTCCCCCTTTGTGAGGAATGAAGAAACGCACCATCCCCTGGAAGTGGCCAGTAAATGGCCCTCGCCTACTTCACCTATCCGGCTTGATGGGCTTCGGCGGAGGGGTTTCAGCAGGCAGTGAGGCTCCTCCAGTGGACCATGCCTTGGCCCTTGTCCCGGTCCCCCCCTTCTGCCAGAGACCCTCAGATCTGTCCCACTCCTGCCCAGGCCCCCACAGGCACCCTTGATGCGAATGATGTAGAGCTGGCCATGCCCACCCAATAGGCCACACCCACTCCATGCAGTAGGCCACACCCACCCTGGCCACACCCATCCGCCCCCCCCAGGGCAACCACAATGCTGATGCGGCCCTCAATGAAATGGAGTTTGACACCCCTGCGATAGAGGAAACAAGGCAATAAACCCCAAGCGCTTCCCCCTCCCCTCCAGGAGTATGGCAGAAGCCAGGGAGAGGAGAGAATGCACTTTGAGTTTAGAAGAAAAAGAAACGGCCCTTCAAAATCTGGTTCTGACAGGTAGTTTTCAGATTCCCTGCAGTTCGATCCCCCAGTTTAATCAGAAGCCGCTTTCAGTTACCCCAAACTCCGTCTGTGTCCCTTCCCGACTTAAGGGGTCAGTCCCAGCAGCCTCTCGCTGAATTCCCAGAGCTTCTTGGCCAGCTGGTCATCACGGGCCTGTGGACAGGGCACTTTCGGCTGGCAGTCCGCAAAATACTGCCCGCTCAGCCTCTCGATGCCCTCCTCAGTGGCGCAGTAGATGGAGGTCTGGGCACCAGTGTCGCAATTTCGTTTGATCACCGAGAGGTACCAAATCAGCCTAAATAACCACGATCGACTTGCGTAACCAATTTCGGTTCTAACAGCTCCTGAAAGCAAAAAAGAGTTGGTTGTGTGAACGGCCCAGGATGGAAGGAAGCACCTTCCAGGGTGACCCAGATGGAGGAGGAGTAGGAGGTGGTGGTGGTGGAGATCCTGAATGAAGACTTCACACATCGCCCATTGCCCATTTGGCAGTCTTGGGGCAACTTCCAAATATTTTTCAGAAGACCCAACACTGAAGTGAGTGGGCGATGGTGCAAAAGGAGTGTGTATTTTTGTGTGTGTGTTGCCCCTCTTCCTCACAGATACTGCAGAGATGGATGGAATATTAATTAAACGTGGCTGGTATTTCTGGAGCTAAAAAAAGAAGGAAGCAATGTTTCATTTCATTGTTTGCAGTAACTGCTGATTCACATCTCAAAATTCATACTAAGCCAAGATACCTGCAAGATAAATGAAGAAAGGAAATGGATTCATTTTATCTCAGAGATAAATGTTGGCTGTGATATTTAGGAAACCATTTTTTTCTTCTAAATATGTGATATAATGATGCCAAGGTTTGAATGCCTCTATTGTTAGATGTTAGCTATTATATAACATTGTTAGATATAGGATTTTTTTTAAAAAAATAATGACATCTAAGGATGCTTGAACCATCATAGTTGTGGAGATTTTTCATGGGGTTCTCACTGTGTAGCAAGGAAGGGTACACCTCTTTTCCTCCTGACATGATCCACATGAAAAATTGTTTTAATTATCCAATTAAAAATTAAAGTTCAGTTAGAACTAATGAGAAATTCAGGACAAAGAATTGACAGGGTACTCAACACAGGACATACAGCATTAAAAACGTAATTCAGTTAGAAAGTAAATAATGAGAATTTCAGGAAAAGGGAATACAGAACACTACTAGTATTGTTGATGCACACACATTAAATAACATTAAATAATGATGTTCTGTCTGTTCCCTGAATTGGTTAAAATAGTGCATTTGTGTGTGTGTGTGTGTGTGTGTGTGTGTGTGTGCGCGCGCGCATGTGTGTGTTGTCGCACACATGAATCCACTGAAATTAGGTGGCTTATAGAGGTAGTCTCCAACTTACACGGGTTTGTATAGTGACTGTCCAAAGATACAATGACACTCCTGGTGCTTTGGAAAATAGGTCGACCCCCCCTTCTTTGTGGCAGCCCCTCAAATACAGGTGATCCCCCAGTTATGAGCGTTCACTTAACACTCATTCAAAGTTACGTGATCAGCGCCCCCTAGTGTTTACGAGCAAGTCCGAAAATTATGGATATTGCAGCACCACGGCAATCGTTCGCCCTTACGAGCGACTTCAGTGGAACTGCAACGTTCACCCTATTCCCCCCCACATTCCTCACAACTGCTTCCCCCCCTTCCTGCTGCGCCGGACTCACTTACCTTGCAAAAAAACCTCTCTGCCCCGGTTTCTTCCCTTTGAGGGAGAGAAGAGTCGACTTGGAAATGTTTTTCGCACCGAGAATGGAAGTTTCCGGAGTGCGTGATCTCGCACAAGTGTTTGAAGTTGCGCCAAATCACAGACCTCAGAAACTTTAATTCTCTATGGGAAAGGTGCCTGTGTCCTGCTCCTGCCCCTAACTCCTTTCTGCCCAAGGGCAGGCCTGAAGCCTTCAACTGAGGGAGAAGACCAGGCCCCTCGCACCCGCGTCTAGCCTGCTGGAGCTCACCACGCTTGGGGAGAAAGTGACCCCGTTGTACCTGGAGCCTTAGAAGCCTCCTTCAAGGCACCCGGAACGGAGGCTGAAGGAGGCTTCTACATGCCTCTGGAGGTTGGATCCAGTCTTCTTAGCCATTCGCGCCAGGAATAGAGGTGGGGGGGGGCTTCAGAAGCTGGGAGCAGTCCTCCAAGGCCTGGATCCAACATTTGGAAGCTCTGTTTTGGGCGGTAGCAGCTTGGAGCACTTCTCTGAGGGCTGGATCCAACCTCCGGAGGCAAGCAGAAGCCCCCCCCCGTCCAGGCTCTGTTCCTGGTGCAAACAGCTTGGAAGACCCCTCTGAGGCCCGGATCCAGCCCTCAAAAGCTCCATTCCGGGGGCAGCCACGTGGCCCCGGCGTTGGGGAAAAGCAGGAGCCAGGCACTGCAAACAGCACGAGAATTCAGGCACCCGTTCTCTGTGAAAGAGAATACGTGCCTGAACTCGCATGATATTACGGCACCCGGGGGCTCCATCGACTCTCCTGTCCCTCAACAGCAGAAACCGCGGCAGATAGGAGAACAATCTTTTCAAGGTGAGTCTGGCGCAGCAAAAAGGGAGGGGGAAGCATGAGGTACTTCGTGGGTCAGGGAGGCCTTGGGGGTCTGTTCCACCACTAGGCCCCCCCATGGCCTTCCCCACCCTGAGATACCTCATGTGCATTTAATGAGCTGCGTGCATTTTAACGAGCAAGGGAGTGATCTCGTTCCAGGTATGAGATTCACTCTATGAGTTTTCGAGTTACGAGTGGAATGTGTGGGCTCCATTCCACTTGTAACTTGAGGACTACCTGTAGTGGGATACTTCTATCATGTCCCCCTAGTCCTTCTCTAGACGAGCTATACCCAAATCCTGCAACCGTTCCTAAACGTCTCCAGGCCTTTAATCATCTTAGTTGCTCTTCTTTGCACTTTTCCCCAAAATCTCAACATCTTTTTGGTAATGGGGTGACCAAAACTGGATGCAGGATTCCAGGTGTAGCCTTACTAAGGCTTTATAAAGTGATAGTAACACTTCACATGTTTTTGACTCTACGCCTGTGTTCATGCAACCAAGAGTCCTTCCCACCCAGATGTTCTAGGATTCTGGACCCGGGAGGGTGGGAGACGTCTCCCTCCACAGCTGAGCCCGATGGAAGAAACTCCCGGGGTGGCTCTGCAGAGGGGGGTCGAAGGGGGCCCCCAGTGGGAGAGAAATGCCTGGCAGAGCCCCTGGGGTGTCTCCATCTGGGGCACCTTGGAGCTTGACTTCCACTCACCTGGATGAACTGCGTAGCAGGTGACGTTGGTTCCTTCCAGCCGGTTGGTCAATTCTCTCGCATGGAGAATGTTGGCTAGTTTGCTGTTGGAGTACGATTGAAAGGCATGCCACATCCCCTCAGCCGGCTTGTGGATGGTCCGAAAGTCGATCTTCCCATAGCTGTGTGAACTCGAGGACACAATTATTATCCGGCTGGGGGCGCAGCGCTTCAGCCGGTCCAAAAGCAGGTGGGTCAGCAGGAAGTGGCTCAGGTGGTTGATCTGGAAATCCATGTCAAAGCCATCAATGGTCTGACCATCCTGAAAGACCCCTGCCAAAAAAGTAAGCAGAGTCTTTGCCTTATGACGGGTAACTTTGTGAACATTCGAGGTTGCAACGGATGTAATTACCAAACAGTAATTACGACCTGCTTCCAAAGTTCCCGTGTCTCCCCCTTGTGGCCACATGATCGCATTCTGGGTACTTGGCAACCAGGCTGCTTTTGTTTTTTTTTTTTTTTTTTTTTTTTTTAATAATATTTTTATTGGTTTTTTTTTTTTTAAAATTTTAACAGAAAAAAGAGACTAATCATATCAAATCATAGTATTAAAATAAACAATCATCCATAAACAGAGCATAAATACATTTTCCAATGCATCTAATGATAATAACTCAACTGAAAATAAACATCTCAAACAAATAACCTTCATCCTTCTCTATCTCCATTCTATTATTCCCCCTTCTTATCAACTTCCACTTAAATCAATCTTCACTCCACCAAAGGCCACCCAAACAACCCTTTAGTAACAATAATTAATTATTCTTCCACCAACCCCAAATACAGTTGAGAAAACATCACATCTAAAATTGTAATCCCACCCTAACCCACGACTTCCCAGAATGCTTACAGGGTATAACAAAAGAAAACCCCACTACATCAAACATAATTATTATATAATCTTAACAAGAATTTTAAACTATGTAATATATACATTCTCTAAATCAAAACAATCCATTAAAAAAAAAAACTCATCTTATTAGAATTAAACAAATGATATTAATGACGATAACAATATCAATAAATCCCTCAATTCAAAAAAAGAAAAATAGTAATAATAATAGTAGTAGCAATATCAATTACATTCTAAAAAAAAAACTCATCTTATTAAAATTAAACAGATAATATTAATAACGATAACAATATCAATGAATCCCTCAGTTCAAAAAAGAAAAGTAATAATAATAATAATAGTAGCAATATCAATTACATTCTAATCAATTTAATTTCTCATAATATATCTTAATATATCTTCATTTAACCATCCTCACCAAAACCTTAACTATAATATTTATCTTTAATTCAACCCATAATCTTAAATTAAGCTTAATTCCTTATTAAACAATTAACTCATCTTGTTAAAAATAATATTTATCATCTATAAATTTCATTTAATCAATCGGCTTCTGGGCTCTCTCATCTAACAAACTATTTATAGCATTTCTAACTTACATTCCTTCAATTTTATCCAGTCTATCTATCTCATCATTAAATCAATCTAATGTCAAACCCAGATCATCAAAGCAAATACATCCTTCATCAATTTAATTATGTCAACCATTAAACATCTTCTCTTGCCTCTTACTCCTAATCTTGGTCCTGAATTCAGTCCATAATTTTAAATTGCCAATAATTCCTTACATACAAGTTTAAATTTCATTGTTTCAAACGAACTCTAGGTTTTTTTCTTAACCAAACAAGCCGCCATAACAGGGCCACCCTTTCAAATAATAAGTCTCTCTTCGTTATTTCTTCAGCCCCGTAAATAAATTGCTTCTGAAACTGAATCTTCCTTTCTTGAATCAATTCCTCTTGCTTTCCATAAATAAACTGCTCATCAAACAAAGTCCATTTCACTTTGTAGCCTACCGGTAAGTGCTTCTTGAGGTGAAACAATGTCTCTCTTTTGTGAATTAAATCCTCTTCTTGGTGCTTAACTGGATAGAATTCCTTTTCTTGAAACAAAACCTCTTTCTGTCCATAAATAAACTTTTCATCAAGCAAAATCCAATTATAGTCCCCATTCTCAGAAGTATCCTCTTCCTTTCCCTGTTGATCTCCAAATTTCTCTTGTATTGTATAATACTCAACAGAGGATTGTAATTCATTTGAAGGGGAGATTCCAGTTAAATGTTCCAACTCTTCTCCAAAATCAAATTGTGATATAAATTGTTCAGCAGTAAGTTGTTCAGCTTCACTCAAAGGAAGGTATCCAGCACATATAGTAAATATTTCTGTAAAAGCCTCTTTCAAAAGTGCTTTAATCTCTTTAAACTCTTGCGTAAAAGTCTTCTGTGTATCAGGTCTTCTTTCATAAAATTCATCAGTACAATCCAACATAGGTTTAACATATGACTGTAGATTCCACTCCATTTTAAATTTCAAATAGTCACAGCCATCTCTCTAGCTGCACTTAAAGAAGCAGGAAGTGAGAAATAACAAATCCAGTTTCACTATCCAGCACTTTCCCTAACAATAAAAGCAGTGAAAGTTAAGCGCCATCTTAAAGCATTATGTTGATTGTGAACGTTAGAAATGCATAGCCAAAAAAAAAAAAACAATGAAAATACTTGCAATCCATTTAAAACTCCTGTATTCATTCAGCCTGCTTGCAGTCTCTCCAGTGTTGAACTTAGAAGAAGCAGAGGTGGTCGCGGCGTCTTTGTCTGTCAAAAGACAGAAGCGTCTCTGGAAAGGAGCGTTCTCCGGAGCTATAGGGAGCTCACTCTTAATCCCTGAAAACTTGTTTTCCAGGGATCTAAGAAGGCTCAACCTTACTCCCGATGCTCTACACCTCTCCTTTGCCCGGAGAGGGGATTTTTCACCGCGAAAAAACAGCTGATGAGCGCTGTTTTTCGCGGCTTTACAAATCCAGAGAGCGGAGTCTCACAAAGGAGACCCAGCAGGGGCCGCGGAGCCACCGGAAGTCCGCAACCAGGCTGCTTTTGGCAACGTGTCAAGTGATTGTGATTTATGACATGTCGAAAAGGGCATTTATTTGCATTTTTCAGCAAAAACATCTGATTGGTTACAATTGGTTCGCTTAACAACTGCCTCCAAAAAGGTCGTAAAATCATGTTGGTCAGAGGGGTGACCTGCTTTACAGCCATCACAACTTACGACCATAATTGGCAAGCTCCATCATGGTCATGTCGAGGACTGCATGTAAAGCATCCAGTTTGGCCTAGTGGTTAAGGCAACAGGCTTTTAAAGTCAGTTAAGTCCGTTCGGTCTAGTGTTTAAGCCTAGAAAACGTGAGGCCATGAGTTCAAATCCCGCCTTAGCCCTGAAAGCCGGCTGGGTGACTTGGGGCCAATCACCAGGAGATGGTGAGTTTTAGTCCCGCCCTAGGCACAAGAACCTGAGTGACTGAGCCAATCACCAATCTGCGCCATTCATTCTCTCTCAGCCCATCCCACCTCACAGGGTTGTTTTGAGGGAAACAAAAGGAACTAGGCATGTTGGATCTGTTCGCTGCCTTAAGTTACTTGTAAAAATAATAATATAAGGTAGTCCTCAAGTTTCGAATGCAATGGAACCTGCCCATTCCATTCATAACTCGAGGACTCGTAGGAGTGAATCTCGTTCCTTGAACGCGATCACTCCCTGCTTTCACCCACACATTTGCTAATCGAATGCACAACTTGTTAAGTGCACATGAGGTATCTCAGGGTGGGGATGGCTATGGGGGGCCACTTGCTTCAGACCACCCAAGGCTTCCCCCAACACACTGAGATACCTCATTCTCCCTCACCTGGGCCCCCCACAATTGCTCCCCCGCATCCTGCTGTGCCGGGTCACTTACCTTGTGAAGATCTGTCTCCTCTCCAGCCTCTCTCTTCTTTGCCTGTTCCCGGCAAGCAGGGAGAGCAGAGGGAGAGCAGGATGAGTGTGCACTGCTCAGCTTCTCTGACTCACAGGGCTGCCTGCCACTTCTGGCATGGCGGGCAGCCTCGGTGAGTCTCCTCCAAAGGCTTCCAGGCTCGGCGCAGAAAATCGTTTGCATGCTGAAGGGAGGTTTGGGGCAGCAAAATCATTTTGCTTCAAGCTTCCCGTTGGTGTGCAAATACTTTTCACGCTGCAACTGGAAGCTTCTGGATGCCCTGATCTCGTGGGAAGTCAGGCACCCATTCTCTGCAAATGAGCACGAGATCCTGGTCCTCAGAGGTTTTCGGCCTCTGGCCAAAAAGTGTTTATGCTCTTATGGGGCGCTGCTTCAAAGAGTCCCATAGGGCTTGAGGAGCCCTTTATCAAGACTTATCAGGTGGCGCTCAAGGCGGCAAGATGCGCGTATCATTCCGCCTTGATTGCATCTGCGGAATCCCGCCCAGCCGCCCTGTTCAGGGTAACTCGCTCCCTCCTTAATCAGGGGGGGGTTGATGCACCCTTGCAGGGTAGTGCTGAGGACTTTAATAAGTTTTTTGCGGATAAAATCGCCCAGATTCGGGTGGACCTTGACTCCAATTGGAATGCAGTATCGGCTGATAATGATTCAGTCGAGATGACAGGGACTTGTCTTGATCCTGTTGTGTGGGAGGAGTTTGACCCGGTGGCACCTGATGAAGTCGACAAGGCCATTGGAGCTGTGAGCTCCGCCACCTGTTTATTGGACCCGTGCCCCTCCTGGCTGGTTTCGGCCAGCAGGGAGGTGACGCGGGGCTGGGTTCAGGAGATTGTCAACGCTTCTTTGAGGGAGGGGTCCTTTCCGGCTCCCTGCAAGGAGGCAATTGTGCGCCCCCTCCTCAAGAAGCCTTCCCTGGACCCAGCTGTTTTAAACAACTACCGTCCTGTCTCCAATCTTCCCTTTATAGGGAAGGTTGTTGAGAAGGTGGTGTCACTCCAGCTCCAGCGGTCCTTGGATGAGGCCGATTATCTGGGCCCTCAACAGTCAGGATTCAGGCTCGGCTACTCCACGGAAACTGCTTTGGTCGCGCTGACGGATGATCTCTGGCGGGCCCGGGATAGGGGATTTTCCACTATCCTGGTGCTACTTGACCTCTCAGCGGCTTTCGATACCATTGACCATGGTATCCTTCTGCACCGACTGGGGGGGTTGGGGGTTGGGGGCACTGTTTTGCAGTGGTTCACCTCCTACCTCACTGGTCGGTCACAGTCGGTGTTGGCGGGGGGTCAGAGGTCGACCCCTAGGTTCCTCCCTTGTGGGGTCCCTCAGGGATCGGTCCTCTCCCCTCTGCTGTTTAATATCTACATGAAACCACTGGGTGAGATCATCCGACAACACGGGGTGAGATATCATCAGTATGCTGATGATACCCAGCTTTACATCTCCACCCCGTGTCATTTCAGTGAAGCAGCGGAAGTGATGTGCCGATGTCTGGAGGCTGTTAGGGTTTGGATGGGTGCCAACAGGCTCAAACTCAACCCCGACAAGACGGAGTGGCTATGGGTTCTGCCTCCCAAAGATAATTCAATCTATCCGTCCATCAGCCTGGGGGGGGGGAACTTTTGACCCCCTCGGAGAAGGTCCGCAACTTGGGCGTCCTCCTCGATCCACAGCTAAACTTGGAACATCATTTTTCGGCTGTGGCGAGGAGGACATTTGCCCAGGTTCGCCTGGTGCACCAGTTGCGGCCCTATTTGGACCGGGAGTCTCTGCTCACAGTCACTCATGCCCTTATCACCTCGAGGCTCGACTACTGCAATGCTCTCTACATGGGGCTACCTTTGAAAAACGTTCGGAGACTTCAGGTAATGCAGAATGCAGCCGCGCGAGCAGTGTTGGGCCTGCCCAGAAATGCCCACATCTCAGCATCACTCCGTGAGCTGCATTGGCTGCCTATTGGTCTCCGAACGCAATTCAAAGTGTTGGTTATGACCTATAAAGCCCTACATGGCATCGGACCAGGTTACTTACGAGACCGCCTGCTGCCTCACGAAACCCAGCGACCGGTTAGGGCCCACAGAGTCGGCCTTCTCCAGGTCCCGTCGGCCAGACAGTGTCGCCTGGCGGGGCCTAGGGGAAGGGCCTTTTCTGTTGCGGCCCCGGCCCTCTGGAATCAACTCCCCCCGGAGATCCGTATCGCCCCCACCCTCTCCGCCTTTCGTAAACTACTAAAGACCCATCTCTGCCGGCAGGCCTGGGGCGGTTGAAATCTTGCCCCTAGCCAGTGTATGTCTGTGTGTATGTTTGCTGAATGAATGGTTCTTAATTTAGGGGTTCTTCTTTTTATATATTTATTTTTATAAATGTACTATTTAGTTTGTATTGGATTTCTATTTATGCTGTAAGCCGCCCTGAGTTCCCGGAATAGGGCGGCATAGAAATTTAATAAATAATAAATAATAATAATAACCCGGAGGGAGTGCGTACCGCCTAAAACGAAGCCCTGGGTTGATGCGCACATCACCCTGGGCCTCCATTCACAGCAGCAAAGGCCTCCTCAAGGCGTCTGCTCCCAAGAACAGAGGCCCAGGTTCACATGTGCATCACCCCAGTGTTCATTTTCGACGGCAGAGGCCTTGAGGAGGCATGCTGGCTGAGGAATTCTGGGAGTTGAAGTCCACAAGTCATCAAAGGGCCACGTTTGAAGACCCCTGATCTACATCTTCGCACGGTGAGCACCCACAGGCTCAGTGCCTGTGGAGACCCGGGGTGGGAGTGGGGGAGCGAATAGCCAAGGTGAGTGTTGCAGTGCCTCTGTGATCGTTCGTAAGGGTGAACGACTGCCGTGGACCTGCAACATTTGTAATTTCAGGACTTGTTTGTAAACACTAGGAGGAGCTTATTGTGTAACTTCAAATGTTCGCTAACGGAACATTCGTAACTCGGGGATTAACTGTAAAGGCAGTATAGAAAAAATAACTACAAAGAGGAGAGAGCTGCTTCTGAATTCACGGCCAAATCTCCAAAGGAAGAGAAATCTCGGAGACCCCCACAATATTCCCACTTCCTCGCCCAGATACCCCAGGTGTGTGTGTCTGCTCTGCACCCACCGGCATTGTTGATGAGGATATCTAGACGGGGCTCCGATTTTAGGAAGCTCTGTGCGAAAGCTCGCACGGAGTTGAGGTTGGCCAGATCCAGGATCATCAGGATAACCTCTGAGTTCCCACTTTCCTGGAAAAGGAGCAGAAGGAATCCTGAGAAGAATCGGGATCGGGTGCAGCTTCAAAGGCCGATCCTGGTTTACTCACCTTCTATGTATGTCTGCTTACCTCCTGACAATCACTCTGGGTGGTGTGTCATAAAACACAACAGGCAGCCCTCGACTTACACGCATTCATTTAGTGACCATTCAAAATATCAATGCCAAGGATTCTGACAATCCATGTCAATGGGGGAAGCTGGATTCACTTAACAAACATGTGATTCGCTTAACACCTGCCGTGATTTGCTTAACAACCATGGCAAAAACGATTGCAAAATTGGGTCGTAAACTGTGGTCCTAAGTCAAGGACTGCCTTTATATAGCCGCCATAAAACCGTAATAAAACTTTGAAACTGGAAAGAATGCTCGGATAGATATTGCTGACCTGAAGACCAGCACTGGAGTGGATCTGCAGTGGGAGAACAGGACAGGGTGGATCTCTGTATGTGTGCATTGTGGAGACATTACAGGTGTTCATTATTGCTGGAAAGTGGAGCAAGTGGCCATACTGTAAAGAGCCCAGACCTTTTCCCCAGCTGCCCAGGAATGTGTAAGCCTAGCAAACGGTAATCATTCTTCTGTCCAGGGGCAAGGAACAGTACATGTAGCCTGTATGGGCAGGTCCTTTGATAAGGTTCTATGTGTACCAGATTTAGATCACAATTTGCTGAGCATGTCTCGCTTAGACAGTGAAAGGTATGAAGTAATGTTCGTAAAGTGTACATGCAAGGCCATAAAGAATGACAGGGTGTGTGCACAAGGTTTGAAACTCAACAATTAATATGTTTTGAGCCACAAGGAAACTGGTGGCAGTGCGCAAACAACCTTTCCTAATGAACCGAAGCATGACGGGTGCGCACATTCGTTACACAGAAGGCTGGGTCATGCAAGCTTTAAAGTATCGCAAAACCCACCTGACTTGGTTGTAGGTTTGAATGTAAAAGATTGTGAAGATTGTTTGGCTTGTGCTACTTGCAAAGAGACAAAATCAAAAGTACACCCTGTCAGCAAAAGAAGCGATAGGAAATCTGAAAGAATTTTTCAGTCACTTCATGCTGATTTAATTGGCCCTCTATCCCATCGATGGGAGGGGCCCAATTTGCTTTGCTAATTGTTGATGGTTACTCTAGATACGGGTTTTGCTATTTACTTAAAAGCAAAACTGAAGGGTTTCAACGGTTTAAAGAATGGGTCATTTTTGTAGAGAGGAGGTATAATCAAAGGGTATGTCAGCTACAGACAGACAGAGGAACCGAGTTCATGTCTAACATGTTTCAGCCGAGAAAGAGAGGCAAAACCCAGAGAAAGACGAACCCCTACATTCCGGCAGAGAATGGAGCTGCTGAACGCAGACATGGTGTGTGTGTCACAGACTATGAAGGACGCATTGCTAGAAAGATGCAGGAATGAGTAAACTATATTGGGGTGGGGCAATTTTAATTCCCAATTATTTAATCAATAGACTGTGGAGTTCAGCAGTTAATCAAGTTCCTTGTTACATGTTATATGGAAGACAACCATATAACTGGAAGTTTTTAAGAAGAGACTGGACAGCCATTTGTCCGAAATGGTGTAGGGCAGTGGAACTAAGGAAAACATAACTAAACTAAGGGGCACACAACTAAACCAGAATATCAGCGAATAGCACGAGCCTGCAAAGATGAAGTGAGGAAAGCTAAGGCTCAAAATGAACTAAGGCTTGCGACCAAAGTCAAAAATAACAACAAAAAAAGCTTCTTTCAACATGTAAAAAACAAGACATCACCCTGCCAACAAAAGTGCGTAAAGTCAAGGCCATGGTTTTCCCAGTTGCAATGTATGGCTCTGAAAGTTGGACCATAAGAAAGGCTGAGCGCCAAAGAATGGAGGCCTTTGAACTCTGGTGCTGGAGAAGACTCCTGCGGGTCCCCTGGACTGCAAGATGATCCAACCGGTCAGTCCTAGAGGAGATCAACCCCAACTGCTCTTTAGAAGGCCAGATCTTGAAGTTGAAACTCAAGTATTTTGGCCACCGAATGAGAAGGAAGGACTCCCTGGAGAAGAGCCTGATGCTGGGAAAGATGGAGGGCAAGAGAAGAAGGGGACGACAGAGAAGGAGGTGGCTGGATGGAGTCCCTGAAGCAGGAGGTGTGAGCTTCAATGGACTCCAGAAGATGGTAGAGGACAGGAAGGCCTGGAGGGGATCAACCCTGACTGGTCTTTAGAAGGCCAGATCCTGAGGTCGAAACTCAAGTCCTTTGGCCACCTAATGAGAAGGAAGGACTCCCTGGAGAAGAGCCTGATGCTGGGAAAGATGGAGGGCAATAGAAGAAGGGGATGACGGAGAAGGAGGTGGCTGGATGGAGTCACTGAAGCAGTAGGTGTGAGCTTAAATGGACTCCAGAAGATGGTAGAAGGCCTGGAGGAACATTGTCCATGGGGTCATGATGGGTCAGACACGACTTCGCAACTAACAACAACAACGAAATCACAGACTACCTGTATAACATCTATCCCACTGTGACTCTACGGCACCATATTATGGAGATTTTATCATGGTTTCACCCTAACTTAATATTTTACCTCATCTGTTGTAGTGTCCAGGCATTGGAGATACATGTATTTGTTGATGCTTTATTTAAACTTACATTTGCATCTGCCTGTATAGTGTGTTTTATCTGCATTGCATATAAGAAATTGCATGACCTCTGTAGATGCCATGTGCTAAATAAATGAATGAAATCCATCAGGAAAACACCTGGATGCAGAAGAACGAAGGGAAGGAGAGAACTGCAAACAGGCGCTTACCCGTCTGATGTCGCACACAGCCGATTCTCCTCTTGCTTTGTTGCGGCATGCCAGAATGACACGGGCGCCTCTCCGGGCCAGATCCACCGCTGTGGCCTTCCCGATCCCTGCATTTCCACCTAGGAAAGGCCAACGAAAGGAGGATTCACGGAGATCGCCCAGCCTTTGATGGGGACCCAGGAGCCGGGCCTGCATTTGTGTGCCTGCAGTTTTTGTGGTGTGTCACACAGTGTTTGTGTGGCAGCGTTTCTCAACTCTGTCAACTTTTCAACTCCCAGAGTTAAAGTTAAGCAACATCTTAAAATTGAGAAACCCTGGTTCAGGGCATGATTTTCACAACTCTTTCAGCACAGTCTTACATCAACAAAGAAGAATAGCTTAAAATTATTCAGGACAATGCAGGTAGTAATACACTGTTTATTCAGTGACCATTTGAAGGTAGAATGGCACTGAAAAATGGGACGTGTGACCAATTTTCACAGGACGCCAATATTTCAAACATATTCAACCTGTGCTTAACAATCGTGGCGAAAAAAATCATGAAATCAAGCACGATGCACTTAACAACTGCCTTCCTTAACAATGGAAATTCTGTTCCCCATTGCCGTCGTACGTCAAGGACCAAGTGTACAGTAACGTTCACAGCAGTTGTTAATGGTTAGTGGGAAGGACGTTGTTTGTTTTCCACTTCACAGTTTAAATACATTATTTCAATGTAAGAGGTGAAAGATAAAAGGGCCAAATTTTCCTGATTATTTAATTATGAAATTGAAGACCACTTTCAAAGGACTTCAAAAATGATGTTGGAGAAGATGTAAAAATGCTAGTAAGGGCGACTGGAAAGAGAAAACCATTCAGAAGTGACTCAGGGGGTTGGACTTGATGACCTCCAAGATCCCTTCCAACATCATCATCATGATCATCATTATTATTATGAATCATTGCAGTCAGCCAGATGTTCAGACTGGATTTGGCATTTTGTCTACCTATCGAGTCCTTCCCAAGGACCCGGGATAGGCAGATATGGATGTTTGATGTTATTGCAGTTATCGTCGCAGGATAGAAGCAGTTCCTAGTAAGGCCGCCTTTTGCAATTGACTAATGGCAAATTTGTCAATGCCAATGGTGTTCAAGTGGTGCTCCAGTTGTTTTGGGATTGCACCCAAGGCGCCTATGACTATTGGTGCTACCCTCACTTGTCTTTGCCACAGTCTTTCTGTTTCTATTTGTAGGTCTTTGTATTTTGCTATCTTCTCCAGTTCTTCCTCGTCTATTCTGCCATCTCCAGGCACTGCCACGTCCACTATCCAGACTTTTTTGTCTTTCTTATCGACAATTGTTAAGTCCAGGGTGTTATGTTGCAGGTGCTTGTCTGTTTGATGACGATGATGATTATTATTATTACTATTATTAGAGATGCGGTGACACAGTCCAGAGATACCAGGCAGGGTGAGGAATAAACTGAAGAAAATCTCACCTTGCTTTTCTTTAGTACTGGAAAGATCAGAATGGGTGACTTTGAGCCGATCGCCAACAGGCAGGAAACCCATCGGAGTGACTTTGGGACAATCACCAGGAGACGGTGAGTTCTAGTCTTGACTTAGCTATGAAAGCCAGCTGAGTGACTTTGGGCCAGTCATCAGGAGACGGTGAGTTCTAGTCCTATCACAGGCATGAAAGACAATTGGGCGAGACTCTGAGGGGCGGGGGGCCAAAGCAGAGCCAGGACTAAGAAAAGTGATTCCTGCCCCCATGTAAAATGAGATCCGGGCAGATGTTTCCAGCTGCCTCCTATGCCAATCAAATGTCACCAACATCTATCTGGTGGTCTAACAAAGAGAAGTACAGAGAAGAGGGGGGGTCCACCTGTTCTCCAAGGCACCTGAAGGCAGGACAAGAAGCAACCAGGATGGAAACTCATCAAGGAGAGAAGCAGCCTGGAGGTAAGGAGACATTTCCTAACAGTGAGGACAATTAACGGGTGGAACAGCTTGCCACCAGAAGCTGTGGGTGCTCCATCACTGGAGGTTTGTAAGAAGGGATAAGATAGCCGTTTGTCTGAAATGGTATAGGGTTTCCTGCCTGAGCAGGGGGTTGGACTAGATGACCTCCAAGGCCCCTTCTGACTCTGTTATTCCGTTTGCCCTTCCGAAGTCTGGCTACCCCTGTCTGGGCATCCAGTAGCCCTGCGGAGAACTTTCTCCCCTGCGCCCCTCCAGCGAGTGCCCAGCTCTGCCCCACCCCCTCCTCTCTTGGGGGGTCTCAAGGTCCCAGGGAGCCCCCTCCCCGCTTCCGCTGCTCCCCTTTGGGTCCTCCCCTGCTTTCTTCCGAAGGAGCTTTTGGGGATGGACTTTCCCGCTTTTGTCAAAGGCACCTTTGGGTCCACCTGGAGGGGGGAGAACCTGAGTTATGGTTAACCTGCGACTCGCATTTCCCTTCGCCCTTCGAGCGGCGCTTTGATTCCGGGACTTTGATCCTGCCTGGAGCCACTGAGGTGGGGGTGGGGGGGTCATTTCATAAGAAAGAAAGGCAATGCCCCCCCCCCACGGATGGGAGCGCAGCGGCCCCCCGGAGACCCCCCCCTGCCGACCTGTGATGAGAACCGTCTTGCCCCGCAGGCTGACCGCGTTCCGGCACCGGGGACCCGCCGCGGAGTAGTAGTAGAGCAGCGCGTAGAGCCCCAGCAGGAGCGCCGCGCCCGCCGCCAGCATCGCCATCGCCTCCATCGCCCGCCCGGCCCCGCTTCCTTTCCCCGCAGCCCCGGAGCGCTTCGTTTTTACCGGGACGGTCCCCGCCCTCGGCCCGCCTCCCGCCCCTCCCCGCCTGGGAAAGCCACCTTCTCGCCCTCCCCTCTTGGGCTAGGCAGGCAGGCAGGCAGGAATGGGAGGGAGGGAGGAAGGGAGGGAGGAAGGAAATGGGAAGGAGGGAGGAAGGGAGGGAGGAAAGAAGGAAGGAAATGGGAGGGAGGGAGGGAGGAAGGAAGGAAATGGGAATGAGGGAGAGAGGGAGGAAATGGGAATGAGGGAGAGAGGGAGGAAAGGAATGGGAGGGAGGGAGGAAAGAAGGAAGGAAATGGGAAGGAGGGAGGGAGAAAGGAAAGCGAAGGAAGGGAGGGAGGGAGGGAGGAAGGAAAGGAATGGGAGGAAGGAAGGAAGGAAGGAAATGGGAATGAGGGAGGGAGGGAGGAAGGAAAGGAATGGGAGGAAGGAAGGAAGGAAGGAAATGGGAAAGAGGGAGGGAGGAAGGAAGGAAGGAAGGAAATGGGAGGGAGGGAGGGAGGAATGGGAGGGAGGGAGGAAGGAAGGAAATGGGAAGGAGAGAGGGAGAAAGGAAAGCGAAGGGAGGGAGGGAGGGAGGGAGGAAGGAAAGGAATGGGAGGAAGGAAGGAAGGAAGGAAATGGGAATGAGGGAGGGAGGGAGGAAGGAAAGGAATGGGAGGAAGGAAGGAAGGAAAGAAATGGGAAGGAGGGAGGGAGGGAGGAAGGAAGGAAATGGGAATGAAGGAGGGAGGGAGGAAAGGAATGGGAGGGAGGAAGGAAGGAAGGAAGGAAATGGGAAGGAGGGAGGGAGGAAGGAAGGAAGGAAATGGGAAGGAGGGAGGGAGGGAGGGAGGGGGACGCCGCCCCCGTGGCCCGCTCACCGGCTTCTCTTTGACTGGACCAGGCCGGCCCGGCCCCTCCTGCAGCCGCCCCTCCGCCCCCGCCTGGGAAAGCCCCGGCCATGGGCAGCGCTGCCAATCTCACGCCCTCCCCTCCTCCCCGCTTGGCCTCCCGAGGGAGGGAGGAGAGGAGAAAGAGAAGGCGGGAGGGAAGAACGGAGGAAGGAGCAAAGGAAAGAAAGGAGGAAGCAAAGAAGAAAGGAACGGACGAAAGAAGGAAAGAAGGAGATGGGCATGAGAAGAAGGGAAGGGAGGACGGGACGAAGGAAGGAGCAAAGGAAAGAAAAGAGGAAGCAAAGAAGAAAGGAATGAACGAAAGAAGGAAAGAAGGAGATGGGCATGAGAAGGAGGGAAGGGAGGGAAGAACGGAGGAAGGAGCAAAGGAAAGAAAGGAGGAAGCAAAGAAGAAAGGAATGAACGAAAGAAGGAAGAAGGAAAGAAAGAGATGGGCATGAGAAGGAGGGTGGGTGGAAGCTGGTTTGAGGGGAATCCTGCCTTGGGACTTGGCCACCAGCAGCCCTCTTGCCCTCTGGCCGTCCTTTTGCCCCCACCTCCCGGCCTGTCCACGTGGTCTCCCATCCTATCCCTGAGGATGCTCTGTGTACACAGCTGGCTCTCCTCGCATGGGGAGGGACTCTGCCTTCTGCTGTCCCATAATCCTTGGCTCTGCGCCCAGCTCCAAAGGCCAGGGGTGGGCAGGGGCCATCGAGCTTGGCTCAACACTCCTTGCTCAGAACCTTGGGGGTCCAGTGAAACGGAGGTGGGGTCTCCTGGTTATAATCCCCATCGCTCAGATCCTGCATCTGTGGAACTGCCTTGAACCATGAGATGGACGGCAGAGAAGTTTAGTAATATATTTTTTTTAAACAAAATTTTATTAAGTTTATGTAGATGAGGAAAAATAGGAACAATATAGGTATGGTAAAGGGAGGGGTGGAAGGAGAGGGGAAGGGGAAGGGAATAAGGCATTAGGGTAAAATAAAGGTAGGTACAATCACATATTTCAACAAACAAGCTACCGTCCGGATCATAATAATGAGTAAATATCATATTCAACCATTTTTACCAAAGCTTAGACTATAACACATTAAAAACAGTTAGAAAATAAATACGTTGATCTATTAAGTAAACACTACTAATAAAATCTCAAAAACTCCTAACAATCAAAAGTAGCAAATGAAAATCAGTAAATCAGGAAAAATAATCATATCATCAAAATGTTAGTTAGAACTCGATTAAAAATCAGTCATCTATTCTAAAATATTGAATCCTTCAAGTTCTAACGTGTCTTTAACCATTGATAACATTTTTCCCAAGTTTTAAAATAAATTGAATCATCTTTTTCTTTCATTGCTAATGTTAGTCTATCCATTTCTGCACACTCTAAAATTTTAGTAATTATAATCTGGTCAGATGGTAAATTCTCTCCTTGCAGCAGTTAAAACATGCAACATCAAGTAGTCATTCTCTTTACCATAATTAGGTCTTAACATTCCTAACAAAAACAATTCCGTTTTAAAATCTATCTGTAGTTTCATCATCTTTTCCAACCATCTATGCATCTTAGATCAATATTTCTTAGCGATAGGGCATATCCACCAGGCATAGTAATAAATGCCTGGCTGTTGTTTACATTTCCAGCAGATATCCGAAACATTTTTAAACATGTATAAAACATCTTATATAAGTTTTCTTTGTATGCTACCGCTTTTGTAAGCTTAATATTTTTATCCCAAAGTTTTTGCCAGTCTTCCCAATCTATAGAATGTCCAAAGTTCTTTGCCCATACTATCATTGTTTCTTTCACTTGTTCTTCTTCCATCTTCCAGTTTAAAAGAAATTAATAGTGTTTTCTAATCAAATTCTCATCTGTTTTTAACAAAATTTTATCTCATGGGGTCTGTTCTTTGTAAAAACCTGTCGATTTTATATCTTTTTCGAATCTTGTTTGAATTTGCAAACAGGACCACCATGTCAAGTCAATACCTTGTAGTTGTAAAGTTTGCCTGTCCTTAAGTTTTCCCTCTTTGTCTAAAATGTCTTTATAACTAACCAGTTTGTCATAATTAATCAGATTTGGATAAGCAGGACAGGAAGCAACGGGTGGAAACTAACCAAAGAGAGAAGCAACCTAGAACTAAGGAAAAACTTCCTGACAGTTAGAACAATTAGCCAGTGGAACAATCTGCCTTCAGAAGCGGTGAATGCGCCAACACTGGAAGTTTTTAAGAAGAGACTGGACAGCCATTGGTCCGAAATGGTATAGGGTTTTCTGCCTGAGCAGGGGGTTGGACTAGAAGACCTCCAATGTCCCTTCCAACTTTATCATTATTATTATTATCCGTTACTTCTTGTCCTGCCTTCAGGCACTTTGGAAAATAGCTTGACTCCCTCTTCTTTGGGGCAGCCCCTGAGATATTGGAACACGGCTATCATGTCCCCCCTCGTCCTTCTCTTCATTAAACTAGACATACCCAATTCCAGCAACCGTTCTTCCTATGTTTTAGACTCCAGTCCCCTAATTCTCTTTGTTGCTCTTCTCTGCACTCTTTCCAGAGTCTCAATATCTTGTTTACATCATGGTGACCAAAACTGGATGCAGCATTCCAAGTGTGGCCTTACCAAGGCCTTGTAAAGGAAAGAGCCCACAGATGGAGATGGGTTCAAGCAATCTTCTTTCAGCAAGTGACCTTCACATTACAGGAGAACTGTGGGATCAGCCAGAGCTCTAGATTTCCTCAAAACCCCAAAAGACTTCAGCTCCAACAGGAATGGCTATGATACAGGCCTATTGTATAGGTCAGGGGTAGGCAACCTTGGCTCTTTTATGACTGGTGGACTTCAACTCCCAGAATTCCTGAGCCAGCATGGGGGAACTGTGGCCCCTTCATGACTCGGGGACTTCAACTCCCAGAATTCCTGAGCCAGCATGGGGGAACTATGGCCCCTTCATGACTCATGGACTTCAACTCCCAGAATTCCTGAGCCAGCATGGGGGAACTGTGGCCCCTTCATGACTCATGGACTTCAACTCCCAGAATTCCTGAGCCAGCATGGGGGAACTATGGCCCCTTCATAACTCGTGGACTTCAACTCCCAGAATTCCTGAGCCAGCATGGGGGAACTATGGCCCCTTCATGACTGGTGGACTTGAACTCCCAGAATTCCTGAGCCAGCATGGGGGAACTATGGCCCCTTCATGACTGGTGGACTTCAACTCCCAGAATTCCTGAGCCAGCATGGGAGAACTATGGCCCCCTTCATGACTGGTGGACTTCAACTCCCAGAATTCCTGAGCCACCCACGCTGAGGGGAAAGGGAGAGGTTTCCAAACTGAGCCATAGCTGGCTCAGGAATTCTGGGAGTTGAAGTCCACCAGTCATAAAAGAGCCGAGGTGGCCTAGCCCTGGCCTAGGTCTTACAATGAAAACTGCCAATTACAGCAGAAAGGTATGATACAGCCAAGATCAGCGACACTGAATGTGAAGATATGTGCACGGGACACAATCTGTTCACTTGAGAAAAGCCTCTGCACAGACTGAATCAAGTCATTTCTCAACAGAAATTCTAGGATATGAAGCAAGATTTGTTTCCTCCTGGTTCACTGGAAAATGGCAGCAAAACGGACTTTTTGTTGTTGTTTTTTGCTTCGTTTTCCTTTGGGTCATTTGAAAAAAAAAGTCTTTAATCCACTTATGCAGCATTGAGCAACCTGGAATTAAGGAGAAACTTCCTGACAGTTGGAACAATTAACTAGTGGAACTCCTTGCCTCCAGAAGCGGTGAGTGCTCCAACACTGGAATAATAATAATAACAACAACAACAACAACAACAATGTTGGAAGGGACCTTGGAGGTCATCTAGTCCAACCCCATAACCCAGTGATGGCGAACCTTTTAGAGACCGAGTGCCCAAACTGCAACCCAAAACCCACTTATTTATCGCCGGGTGCCAGGTGGCCGTGGCCCACTGGGTGGGCGTGGCTGTGGTGGTCACGGCAGAATGGGTGGGTGTGGCCAAGGTGGGCGTGGTCACCTCGATGTTACTCGTGGGCAGGGACTCCCGTGGGGGCCGGACAGGGTTGGAGGAGATCCAGGGGTCACTGGCAGGTGGGGCGGTGGGCAGGAGGCTCGTCCTGCAGGGTGAGGCCAGGCAGGGCAGGGGTGCCATTGTCGCAGGGCAAGGTGAGGCAGGGGCCAGGGCGGCTGCTACCTGACACCATCGGCCCCCGCACACAGAGGCCAGCCAGTGCATGGGGGCCGACGGTGTCTGTCAGCAGCCACAGCCTGCCGGCCCCTCAACTGGCGCACTCTAGGGCTCCACAGACCGCTGCCAGAAGTTCAGAGAAGCCGCCTCTGAGCTCGATGGCCGGCCAACAGCTGAGGAGGCGATACAGTGGGTCGTGCCCAGGAAAAGGAGAGCATGCGCGGCCAGGAGGGATGGGACGGGGGAGGGTAACCAGCCGTGCTGGGATGCATCTGGCCATGTGGGACCTCAGTGAGTTAGCAGGCAGCTGCTTGAAGAGGGATGGTTGCCATCTCCAGGACATGGCGCGAGTGCCCACAGAGAGGGCTCTGAATGCCGCCTCTGGCACCCGTGCCATAGGTTCGCCACCACTGCTATATACCCTTTCAGACAAAGGGCTGTCCAGTCTCTTCTTAAAAACTTCCAGTGTTGGAGCATTCACCGCTTCTGGAGGCAGGTTGTTAATAATAATAATATAGTTGGAAGGGACCTTGGAGGTCATCAAGTCCAACCAGGGGCTCCATTCTTGGCAGCAGAGGCCTTTTGCAAAGATGACAAAAGACTTTGCAAATGGAGGGAAGGCTTCGACGTTTCAGCCCTTACAACCATTTGCAAAGCCGTTTGCTGCAAATCTCATCCAGGTCTCTGTTTGCAGAGAACAGAGGCCTAAAGTACCGTGAGATCTTGAGCTACTGATCTCGCCTGGTCTTGCAGTATTTTAGGCCTCCATTCTCAGTGAATGCACTGAAGGCCTGAAGCATCAAAACAGGCCAAGAAAGCGAAGACGCTCTAGAACAGGGGTCTTCAATTGTGGCCCTTTTAGGACTTATGGACTTCAACTCCCAGAACTTCCTCTATATTATTTATTTTATGTTTCTTATCAAATAGGGTGATCAATAAACCTTCTGGAATTAGCCATCTAAATGGTATCCTGTGGTTATTTAATTTGGAAGATAAGAATTGGAAAGGTCTTCTTCTTTCTCTAATACGTCTTGGAATTTGTTTTAGGATTGTAATATCTCTTCCTTTATATGTGTAAGTGTTTTTTCTAGCTATATTATAAATTTCCTCTCTTGTGGTTTTCTTTGTGAAGCGTACATGAACCTCTTTTGGGAAATTATTTCGACGGGCATAACTCGTATATACCCGGTATATTTCGTCCAACTCCTTAATTGCTTTTTGTGGTGTGATATCCAAAATGCCTGCTATAATCTCTGCCATCATCTGAGGAAGATTTTCATCTTTAGTTTCTTGTACGTTTTGAAATCTCAGAAAGAAGGCAGCTTTTTCTAGTTCAAGGTTTAATAAGGCATCCTGCATATCTTTGGTAGTTGTTGTCATATGGATCTCTGTTTCATCAATTCTTGCCTCAATTTTTTCATTTTTATCCTATGTTTTTTATTCTTTGATCATTTTTTATCAAATTATCTTGGAATTGCTCTATCTTTCCATCAATCTTACTCACTCTGTCATCCACTTTTTTAATATCTTCCCTCATTGTTTCCATATTTCCAGTCATTTTTTTCATAATTATGATCTATCGATTCCTGAAGTTTAATCATTTCTTGTAAGGATATTAATGTTATTGAGGGAGACTGAGAATCTATTTGTTTTTCGGGTAACATACTTTCTATGTTTTTAGTAGTTTGTGGAGTTGTTGGTTGTGGTATTGCTGTAGATTTTTTTGTAATTTTGGATTGATACATTGTTGTTGTCTTAATAACCTTTTGAATAAATTCCCAATTAACCATATATTTCTCTAATACAATAATTAATTTATCTGGATTTTCATTAAATCAATAATATAATAATCAGTAGTATAATAAATAGTATGGTAAATCAATATTTTACTATCTAAATAATGCAATTATTTAATTAATTAATTCAGAAAAAAGAAAAAGAAAAGAAAAACAATATATCAATATATCTCCCACCACAGTCTTTTAATTAATTTGTTCTCTTTATATTATTCTTTAACTCACTCGATTTTATATAGATTATTAATTGTTGATTCGATTTTCAATTTTCCAAATCAATGAAGATGATAAGAGATCAATATTCAAGTATTAATTCAATGTTCTGACGATTCAAATATAAAAGTCAAATAGAGTCAAAAAAGTTAATTCAAAGTCAAATACAAGTTGAATCTCACCGATATAGAAGCAATCTCTTAATTTATATTGTCCACCGTTCCTTTTATAGTATAAATCTGTTATAGAGAAAGATTCAATATGTCCACTTCTTAGCTCTCCCTTGTGTCCTTCTTCCGGTTGAATTTAACTTATCGTCCTCCAATCTATAGTATTTCAAATTTCCACTCTTTTTCCACTTCTTTGCTCTTCCACTATTTTTTTTTCCAAACCAAATTTAGATCCACATCAATACAGTTAAATCTTGAGAGTGTCTAAGGCCAATTTCCAATCTGTAATCACCCTTCCGACACTCTCCTTTCTTTCTTCCACCGGTTTTACTCCTTCGAAACTTTTGGCTGCTATATTGTTTTTTGGAGCTACCAATTCTGTCAGAACGAGGAAAAAATACGAAGGGCTTCACTCACTGGGTCTTTCTACCAATTAAAGTGTCTCTCTTTCAGATTTTTCACCGTAAATTCTTCTCCTACTGTAACTGCGTGACTGCGCTTCTTGCTTCCATCAGCTGCGTTAAACCGTCTTGTCTTCAGGCCGGCCAAAGGCCGGCTTCTTCGGCTTCGGCTCAAGTCGTTTCCAGCTCTCCTAAGGCTTGCCTCGCCTCCTCGGATACACCAGAAATTCCTTTCTTGAATTGCTATTCCCACCAGGCAGCAATCACCCGCAGGCAGCCAAAAAGAAGCCAAAAAGCAAAAATCGGTCCCGGAGCTCCCCGGAGACGGATCCGCAACGATGCAACACCAAACCGGAAGTCGGATAATATTTAATATTTATTTGCTACGTATATGTAGGGATGTGGGTCTATACATATGTTGTTCATAGTATGTTTAGGTGTGTGTCATGTATGTGTTTCATTTTTTTATAAATATTTTATTAATTTTGTAATTATAATTATATAAAAAAGAATTAAATACAACTCAACTTAATACAATCATTTTCAACTTTAACAAAATATAAAAACTTGCATAGAGTAATTAAAAGAACTATGGGTGTTGCTCGGCAGCATCCCCCACCACATCGCCCTCTTCTTCCTCCCTATCCTACTCCATCCCCCCCACCTTCTCTCTCTCCCTCTCTTCACCCTCCTACAACCTACCTACTTTCCTTCACCTTCACTCCTTAAAAACATATATATATGTTTTTAAAATTGTTAACAAAGAAATAACCACTTGACACACACACACACACACACACACACACATAGATATAGATATAGATATAGATATAGATATAGATATAGATATAGATATAGATATAGATATAGATATAGATATAGATATAGATATAGATATAGATATAGATATAGATATAGATATAGATATAGATATAGATATAGATATAGAGATATATAGATATAGAGTGTTTCTTTTTTAAATTGCACCCTGTAAACCCAAATATGGGAGAAAGAAATCTTTCTTTCTTTTACCTGTTTCAGCTCAACCCAGAGCCATCTGCAGGAACAAATATCTGCATATATAAAAATATCTGCATATTTGAAGGATCACTCAAATGAAAAATATATGTTGGACTGGAAAAAATGGATAGAGTATAAAGAAGGGAAATATCAATCTAAGAAATTGTATTTAGCATATAGTTAAATTTTTATATGTTGGATTGTAAAATCTTTATTTTTTAATAGGATTTATATTACAACTTTGTTTAGTTTAGTGGGTTTTCTTGTGTTTTACCCTGTATTCACTCTGGGAAGTCGGGTGGGTGGGTTGGGAGGGTACTCAATAGGGTACCCAACTGTTATATTAGTAATATACAAGAAATATATATATAGATAAGAAATAAGATTTCCAACTTAATCCAAAAAGAAACTCCCACTAAAATCCATGACAGAGAACAAGAAAACGGCAAAGCCCTCCTCCCATACATAAAAGGCACCACAGACAAGATCAGCAAAGTCCTGCACAAATATAACGTCAAAACAGCATTCTGCACAAACAGAAAAATATCCACCATCCTAAGAAACCCTAAAGACAAAATTGAGTTAGAAAATCAAGGAGTATATGAAATCCCATGTACTGCTTGCCCCACTACATACATTGGACAAACCAACAGAAGGATAAATGCACGCATTGAAGAACACAAAAACTCAGTCAAAAGAGAGGAACCAACTTCTTCCCTGGTCCAACACCTTAAAGCCACAGGACATGAAATTGATTTCAAAAAGACCAGAACAATTGCCAAAACTGAACATTTTAATAACAGAATAATCAGAGAAGCCATCGAGATAGAAAAACGCCCCCACAGCATGAACAAACGAGATGATACCTCCCGCCTACCAGCCATTTGGAAACCCGCCCTTATTGACAAACGTATTCCTAACTCAAAGATTGACACCAGAAACACACAGGATGCCACCTCCACACATCCACGCAAAAAGCAAACCCAAACCCACACCAATGATGAGGCAAGACCACAGACCAGGAGCCAGACCAGAGCTGCAACAGTGGCCACTTTGAACCTCTCCAGCACAACAAAGCCCCCACCCAAACAGAACACTCCCCCAGCCAATCAGAACACAGCCAAGCCCCTAACCAATCAGAACATAGCCAAGCTCCCAGCCAATCAGTTCAAACCCCCACTGGCAGTTAAAAGGAAAAAACAGCTTAGACCACACATGGCTCCTAGAAGCAGAAGCCAAAAGCACCAGCCTGAAGATGATGAATGAGATTTCATCGAAACGTTGCCAAGACACTTCAAATTCTACGCGGGAGA
>JARGCV010000676.1:312500-356383 GCA_034064705.1 Bothrops alternatus
GTCTCTAACTTGTTTAATTAAATTTTCATCTATATGAGATAAACCCATCTTCAAGTCTTTTTTCCATCTAGTCTGTAATTGTAAATATGAAAGCCAAGTATTAACTATTCCTTCATCTCTTAACATGTTCAAGGGCTTTAATAATAACAAATTCCCTTCTTTAATTAGGAGTTTCTCATAGGGCACCACATCTTGAACTTGTGCTATATTTATATTTTCTATTGCGTGTCTGGGAACCGTCCAAACAGGAATCTTTTGATTTAATAAATACTGATACTTTTTCCAGACCCGCAACAGAGCACTTCTCAATAGGTGCTCCTTGAAACTCCTATCCACCTTTTTATCATAAACTAAATATGCGTGCCAACCATATAATAAACCATACCCTTCAATATTCAATATTCTATCATTAGTTAAATTAACCCAGTCACTTATCGCAACTAAAACAGCAGCATATAATATAACTTAAAATTGGGCATTTTCAGACCACCTCTTTCCCTTGTGTCCTGAATAATTTTTAATTTAACCCTCGGTTTCTTGCCATCCCAAATAAATCTGTTAATACCCTTCTGCCACTCCTCCAAGTTCGCATCCTTTTTTAGTATAAGTAACATTTGAAAAAGAAATAAAAATTTTGGCAATACATTCATTTTAACTGTGGCTATCCTACCCAGCAAAGATAATTGTAATTTTTTCCATTTTTCCAGTTCTATTTGAAGCTTATTCCACAAAACTTCATAATTATTTTTATATAACTTCCCATTAGAGGCTTCAATATCAATTCCTAAATATTTAACTTTCTTAACTATTTCACAACCCGTTATTCTTTCCAAATCTTGTTTTGAATTAATGTCTAAATTTTTAACTAACATCTTAGTCTTAGATATATTTAATTTAAAACCTGATACCCTACCATAATCTTTAATTATCTCCATCAGTCTCTTGGCTGACTGTGTTGGTTGAGTCAATGTCACAAGCAAATCATCCGCAAAAGCACATAGTCTATAGTCATGTTGTCTAATCTTTATACCTTTTAAATCATCTGCAGCTCGTATCCTATTCAATAAAACCTCCAAAGTTAAAACAAACAGCAAACATCCCTGTCTAGTATCTTTCTCTATATTAAATGAATCTGTTAAGTCCCCATTCACAATAATCTGACCTGTTTGTTTCTGATAAATTGCCAATATAGAGTTAATAAACTGATCTCTCATTCTCATCCTAACAATTAATTTTTTCAAAAACAACCAATTCAGTCTATCAAAAGCTTTTTCCACATCCATGATCAAAATATCAAGGAAATAGAAGAATTAGAACTTAAAGAAAATAGGGAAAGAGAACGAAATAACAAAGAAGAAATAAGCTCTGAGGATAATTTACCTGATCCAAAACCGAAAAATAAACATGGCAATGAGGAAAGAGAAGGGGCAATTACAAGAGCGCAAGCAGGTGCAAAGGGAAGAAAATAGAAAGTTTAAACAATTACAAAAGGCAGAGGATGAAATAAGATTCTTATCTATAAACATTAATGGATTAAACGCACCTAAGAAAAGAAATAAAATATTTTATAATTTGATTAAACAAAATTTAGAAATTATATGTTTACAAGAGACACATGTAAAAAAAAGCCAACAACAACTATTGGAATGTTTAAAATTAGGAAAATCATTCGTATCTTCAGCCCAGGTCAAAAAACGTGGAATTGTGCTATATATTAAACCATGGTTAAACCCAAAATTGATATATACAGATGAAGAAGGCAGAATCCTAATTGTTCAAATTGATCAGGGAAATAATCCTATAACGATAGTAACAATATACGCCCCGAGTATACAACAAACTAAATTCTTTACAAAGCTTTATAAACAACTTCAAGAAATAGAAATGCAAAAATTAATAATTATTGGTGATTATAACGCAGTAGCGGATAGGAAAAAAGATTATAAAAGTATGAACAAGAAAAAAATAAGAAAAATATTACCTTCCTCTTTTATGCAGATGGCAGAAGAGCTTCAGTTAAAAGATACCTGGAGAACTTTACATCCAGATAATATATATTACACTTTTTTTTCACACCCATTTAAATCATGGTCAAGAATAGATATGGCCTGGGCCAATCCAGAATTTATGAAAACTCTAACGGAATCAGAAATATTACCAAATATATGGGCCGACCATAATCCATTATTGATAAAATGGCAAGAACAAATAAAAAATATTAATAAAAGATGGACACTTAATCAAATGATAATTAAAGACAAAGATTATATTATGATGATGCAAAAAGAACTTAAATTTTTTTTAGAGATAAACAACAATGAAAATACAACAATATTAAACTTATGGGATACTATGAAAGCGTACATACGAGGGCTCTCAATCTCATATTCATCCTTTCATAACAAAATAAAACGGAAAAATATAGAAGAATTAATAGAGAAAATAAATAATCTGGAAAAACAACTACACAGAGATTCTTCAAACGTTAAAATATTAGAAGAATTAAATACTAATAAACATAAAATAAATCTTATTACACAAAACGAAATGATAAAAAATTTAAAAGCCACAAAACAAAATTTCTTTGAGCATGCAAATAAACCGGGTAGATGGTTGGCTCATAAAATAGCAAAACAAAAAATAGAAAGAAATATAGAAATTTTAACGGATTATAAGGGCAAAAGACAAAATAATGCTCAAAAAAAGAAAGGTATAATAATTGATTTCTATTCAAATTTATATAAAAAAGAAGATATTGAACAAAGAAAAATTGTTGAATATTTAGAACAAACTGATTTACCAAAAATTACAGAAAAAGAAAGAGTAATGTTAAATAAAAAAATAACTTTGGAAGACCTAAAAAACGTGATACAGGCTCAGAAAAATAATAAATCTCCTGGCCCAGATGGTATTCCATCAGAATTATATAAAGCTTTAATAGATCTCCTGGCACCATTGATTCTGGAATTATTTAATTATGTTTTAGACAAAAGTAAAATACCAGAATCATGGAAAGAAGCATATATTAGTTTAATACCCAAAGATTTAGCTAACAAACATCAAATTCAAAATTATCGTCCAATTTCACTTTTAAATACAGACTATAAAATATTTGCAGCAATTATGGCAGCGAGGTTTAAAAAAATATTGAATACATTTATCCATCCTGATCAAAATGGTTTCTTACCTCATAGACATATTAAAAATAATACAAGAACAATATTGAATGCAATAGAATATTATGACTTACATATTGAGAAACAGGTTGCACTTATCCTGGTGGATGCAGAAAAAGCTTTTGATAAGATAAATTGGCCCCTTTTTATCACACAATTAAATAAAATGGAATTCGGAAGTAAATTTACAAATTTAATCAAAATAATATATAGTCAACAATTTGCTAAAATTATTATAAATTCAGATTTAACAAACAAAATTAAAATAGAAAAAGGGGTTCGACAAGGCTGTCCTTTAGCTCCATTGATATTTATTCTCGCTTTAGAAGCTTTGTTAATAAATGTAAGGAGAAAGGAAGAAATTAAAGGATTAAAGATAAAAAAAGAAGAATTAAAGTACAAACATACACAGACGATATGGCTTTTATAGCAGAGGACCCTTTAGAAACAGCCTTAATTTTAATAGAAGAAATTGAAAGATTTGGTCGTGTGGCAGGCTTAAAAATTAATAAAAATAAAACTAAAATAATAACCAAAAATATGAATTCTAATTTAAACCAAGAATTAGAAAATATTTTAGAAATAAAACCGGTAAAGAAAGCCAAATACCTGGGATTAATACTTTCGGCTAAATGTAGCAAAATTAAAAAAGATAATTATGATGCAGTAATACAAAAGATAAGTGCAGATTTGGATAAATGGTCTAAGCTCCAGATATCACTATTAGGTAAGATCGCAATAATAAAAATGAATGTGCTCCCAAAGCTATTGTACTTATTCCAAACTGCTCCAATTAAGTTAAATAAAGATTTTTTTGATAAATTAAATAAAATTATACATAAATTTATATGGGTCAAAAGGAAAGCAAGAATTAAACTCAAACACTTACAAGATCACAAATCAAGGGGAGGAATGGGGCTTCCAAATTGGAAATTATATTATATAGCAGCTGCACTAGTTTGGATTAAAGACTGGATACAGCTTAGAAATAGGAGAATACTACTTTTGGAAGGTTTTAATCTTGAATTTGGTTGGCATTCATTTTTATTTGGGACAAAAAATAAATCATATGCACACTTCAAACAACACTATATAAGGAAAAATTTGTTAGAAATCTGGTTTCAAATTAAAAGACAATTTTATATTAAAATACCTAGATGGCTTTCTCCTAATGAATCTATAATCTATCCCAATTTATTAAATCCCAATACAATAATAACATATCATCAAATTTTAACAGAAGATAACCAATTACTTTCAACTCAAAGTTTAAAAGAAAAAGGAATTATTTTAGATTGGATGCAATATTTTCAAATCAATTCAAAATATACAGAAGACCAAAAAAAGTGTGGATTTCAAAAAGCAAATAAATTAGATAAAATATTATTTGGAACGGACCAAAAACTTATTTCCAAAATATATAAATTTCTATTACAAAATGAAATGATAGAAGAAGAAGTTAAAGGTAATATGATCGCATGGGCAAAAAACATAGGAAATACAATTTATTTGGCAGAATGGGAAAAAATTTGGAATGTTAATTATAAACTTAGTATTTCATCTGCCTATAAAGAGAACACTCTTAAAATGTTTTACCGTTGGCACCTCCCCCCAGCTCGACTGGCAAAAATGTTTTCCAATACATCTTCCAAATGTTGGAAGTGTAAAGTTAAAACTGGAACATATTATCACCTTTGGTGGACCTGTACATTGGCCAAAAATTTTTGGAATAAAGTTAAAAAATATTTAGAACAAATCACTGCCCAAACAATCCCAATGAATCCTGAATTATTTTTATTAGGAATAATAAGATACAAAATAACAAAAGAAGACAGATATCTAATAATACATATAATTACAGCCGCCAGATTAATTTATGCCCAGAATTGGAAACTCGAAAAGATTCCATCAACTTTAAATTTGATCAACAAAATAAATGAAGTAGCTGAGATGAATAAATTAACCCTTAAAATACAGGATAAAGAAGACACATTATTCCATCAGTCCTGGAATAAATGGTACGAATGGCTAGAGGAAAAAAAATATTTGGAATTAAAAAAAAAAGTAAACAAAGTGTAATAATAAACAAGACATAGATAACAATTTTACCCATCCTCTGACCTAAATGTATTTTAATTTTATTGATATACCCTTATAAGAATGCCGAAAGTTAAGACATATCACCTAAACTGAAATATCTGATAATTTCCTCTAGATTACTAAAGATAGAAAATACATGATATGTTTAATTGTTAAACTGTATATATTTACCCTCAGACCTAAATGTATTTTAATTTTATTGATGTATCTTTAAAATTGTTGAACTATATATATTTACTTAATTTATATGATACAATTATATCACATCTCTAATAGATTTAAGAATAAGACTGTACATAAATAAGAATCAACCAACAGTTGATACGATTGTTAAATGTTGTTTGTTCATTACAGATATTAATTTAAGATATAATTTCGGTTAATCCGTGTCTGACGTTTCTTTTTTATGTCTATGTTTTATGTTTTGTACATTTTCATTTTTGTACTTTTAAAGTTTGTAAATACTCAATAAAGTTTATTTAAAAAAAATTAAATATTATCCATCTTGAATATATAATGGAAGGCAGAAGCTTGAGAGTTCGCAAGGTTAAAGAAACAATGATAACATGGCCAAAAAACTTTGGACATAACAAAGAGCTAGAAAACTGGCAAAGTCCTCGGGAAAGAAATTCTAAAATAACAAAGGCAATGGCCTACAAAGAAATCCTATATAAAATGTTTTACAGATGGCACTTACCACTTGTGAGGTTAGCAAGTTTCAAAATATGTCTAGCAATTGTTGGAAATGTAGACAAAAACCAGGCACATATTATCTATCATCTTTGACGAACATGCCCTAAAGCCAAAAGATTTTGAACAAGAATACATATATGGTTAGAGAAAATGATTTTAAAAAAACAGATAGATTTTAAGCCATAATTATTTCTGTTAGGTATAATTGCAGGAAATTATGAGAAAGAATGTGTATATTTAATATTACATGTATTAACAGCAGTGAGAATTGTATTTGCTCAACATTGGAAAGATGAAGAATTACCAGCGGAGGAAGAGATAATGAGGAAAATTGTGGACTGTGCAGAAACAGACAAACTTACATTGAACAGGAAGGAGAAAGAAGATTCGGAATACTTTAGAACGGAGGTCCCCAACTTTTGGGGCACCAGGGACCGCTTCCGTGGAGAGAGGTTTTTCCGTGGACCGGAGGGTGCGTGGTTTTGTGTGCTGCCTGCATCTCGTGGATGGGGCTTTGCTTGTTTATGAGGACCGGTTGCTGGCATGCCACGGCCCAGTACTGGTCCATGGACTGAGGGTGGGGGACCCCTGCTTTAGAACATGGGATACATTTTATCAATGGCTAGAAAAACGAGGTAAAAAGAAAGGAGTTTAACATGTATTAGTAAGCTAAATATTGGAACCCTGACAACAAGGGTTTCCATCCGGAGAAATGGACAATTCTCCGGATGGAAAGAAGTGAGAAGTGGTGTACCCCAAGGTTCAGTTTTGGGACCTTTATTTTTTAATTTATTCATCAATGATCTGGATGTAGAAGTTAATAGTGAGGTAGCCAAGTTTGCTGATGACACTAAATTGTTCCGGGTTGTGAAAAGTGAAACTGATTGTCGGGAGCTCCAGAAGGATCTCTCGAAATTGTGTGAGTGGGCAACAAAGTGGCAAATGCATTTTAACCTAAACAAGTGCAAAGTTATGCACATCGGGGCAAAGAACCCCAATTATACTTACCAACTGATGGGGACCAAACTTTCTGAGACAACCCAAGAAAGGGATCTTGGGGTTTTGGTGGACAGCTCGATGAAGATGTCAACCCAATGCGCAGCAGCAGTAAAAAAAAGCAAATTCCATGCTTGGCATGATTAGGAAGGGAATCGAAAATAAGTCAGCAAGTGTTGTATTGCCTCTGTACAAATCGATGGTGAGACCACACTTGGAGTACTGTGTACAATTCTGGTCACCGCACCTCAAGAAGGATATAATGGAACTGGAAAAGGTGCAAAAAAGGGCAACAAGAATGATCAAGGAAATGGAGTGCCTCCCTTATGAAACCAGATTGCAACGCCTTGGTCTCTTCAGCCTTGAAAGACGGCGTTTAAGGGGTGACTTGATTGAAGTGTATAAAATCATGCATGGGATAGAAAAGGTGGATAGAGAAAAATTCTTTTCTCTATCACACAATACCAGGACAAGGGGGCACTCCCTAAAGCTCATAGGTAAGAAAGTGAGGACAAATAAAGGGAAATATTTCTTCACCCAGAGGGTCGTTGGTTTATGGAATTCACTTCCTGAAGGGGTCGTGACAGTTGTCAGCCTTGACAGCTTCAAGGCAGGGCTAGATAGATTCATGGATGCAAACTGTATCGGTGGTTATTAAAACGGATGTCCATGTGCCGCCTCTATGTTGGTTGAGGCAGGCAGGATTCCCTTGAATACTATTTGTTGGGGGTCAAGGGAAAGGGAGGGTTTTGCCTTCTCTTTCTGCTCAAGATCCCCATGTACAATTGGTGGGCCACTGGGTGACACAGAATGCTGGACTCGATGGGCTTTGGCCTGATTCAGCATGGCTCTTCTTATGTTCTTATGTTCTTAAGTTGCTGATAAAATATTAAGAATTTGTGATTATACAAAATTAATTAAATATATATATATATATATATATATATATATATATATATATATATATATATATATATATATATATATATATATATATATATATATATATATATATATATATATATATATATATATGTATATATATATGTATATATATATGTATATATATATATATATGTATATATATATGTATATATATATGTATGTATATATATATATATATATATATATGTATGTATATATATATATATATATATATATATATATATATATATATATATATATATATATATATATATATATATATATATATATATATATATATATATATATATATATATATATATATATATATATATATATATATATATATATATATATATATATATATATATATATATATATATATATATATATATATATATATATATATATATATGTGTGTGTGTTTTCTGAGGTTTTCGCGGGTGTTTGTATGTAGGTCTTTGGTTATTCGGGTTTTCTCCCACGTAGAATTTGAAGTGTCTTGGCGACGTTTCGACAAAGTCCCATTCGTCATCTTCAGGCTGGTGCTTTCGGCTTCGTGCTATATATATATATATGTAAAAAGAAATTCATGTCCCAATTATGCGGCCGTGATGCGAGGACTACTTGCACGTGCAACCTGTTGAGGAACTTTTGTGCCAGGCGACCCAAAATGAAAAAGACTCTTGCAGAGCTGCAAAAGACCAACGGCTTAATTCCCAGTTCTGGAAGGGACCCCGAAGGTCATCTGTCCAACCCTGCCAACCCCACCCCCTTCTAGCACTGAGGACATTAGCTAGTAAAGTAATGAAGCCTTTCAAGGGACGGGAAGGAGAAGCCCTTTGCGAGGCCCCCCCAAAAAGAGCCAGGATGAGGAAAAGAGAGACCAACAACAGTTTCTTTCTTCATTTAAAACAAGGGTCCCCAACCCCTGGCCCAAGGACCAGCACTGCTCCACACCATGCCAGAAACTGGGCCGCACAAGCAAGCGAAGCATCCCATCCGCGGGATGCAGGCAGCAAACAAAACCATGCATCCTCCGGTCCATAGAAAAACCTCTCTCCATGGAACCGAACCTTGGTGCCCAAAAGATGGGGCGGGGGCACTGATTTAAAAGATTCTTATGACTGCCCACCTTCAAACCCAACACTGGGTAACTTGCCACGAGAAACCCCATAATGTTTTCCAGTTTTTAAACTTCTCGTAAATTCAACGCTTGTCTCAGCCACAACATAACCTCCGGTAATTTTTAGATTCCCTGCAGTTCGATCCCCCAGTTTAATCAGAAGCCACTTTCAGTTACCCCAAACTCTCTCTGTGTCCCTTCCCGACTTAAGGGGTCAGTCCCAGCAGCCTCTCGCTGAATTCGCAGAGCTTCTTGGCTATGTGGTCATCACGGGCCTGTGGCCAGGGCACTTTTGGCCGGCAGTCCGCAAAATACTGCCCGCTCCGCCTCTCGATGCCCTCCTCAGTGGCACAGTAGATGGAGGTCTGGGCGCCAGAGTTGCAATCTCGTCTGAACAGCTTCATGAATCCAAACACCCGAAATACCCACCATGGAAAGGAGCGACCAAGTTCGGTTCTAACAGATCCTGAAAGCAAAAGAGGGTTGGTTGTGTGAATGGCCTGCAAAGGAAGGAAGCACCTTCCAGGGTGACCCAGGAGGAGGAGGAGGAGGAGGAGATTTAATTTAATTTAATTTAATTTTTCGGACTTATATGCCGCTCCTCTCTGAAGACTCGGAGCGGCTTACAACATAAACAAAACAGTACTTCAAAACTAAGTCCAAATCTAAAAATCATTAAAAATTATAAAAAATACAACCCCAGACGCATTCATCATTCACTCAACATTCCACAGTCAACCCCAGGCCTGCCGGCAAAGATAGGTCTTAAGATTCCTGGGGAAGGCCGGGAGAGTGGGTGAAGCACGGACTTCAGGAGGCAGTTGGTTCCAGAGGGTGGGCGCCACAACAGAGAAGGCCCTCCCCCTAGGACCCGCCAGATGGCATTGTTTCGCTGACGGGACCCGGAGGAGGCCGACCCTGTGCGCTCTCACCGGTCGAAGGAAAGTATGTGGCAGAAGGCGGTCCCGTAAGTATCCTGGTCCAATGCCATGAAGGGCTTTATAGGTAATAACCAACACTTTGAATTGTGCTCGGAGACCGACAGGCAGCCAATGCAGCATGCAGAGAGTTGGCGAAATGTGGGCACAATGTGGAAGGCCCACAATTGCTCGCGCAGCTGCATTTTGCACTAATTGTAGTCTCCAAACACTCTTCAAGGGTAGCCCCATGTAGAGAGCATTGCAGTAGTTGATCCTCAAGGTGACAAGGGCATGTGTGACTGTGAGTAGAGACTCCCGATCCAAATAAAGGCGCAACTGGTGTACCAGGCAAACCTGGGCAAATGCCCCTCTCGCCACAGCCGACAAATGATGTTCCAATGTCAGCCGTGGATCGAGGAGGACTCCCAAGTTGCGGACCTTCTCCGAGGGGTTTATAACTTTACCCCCCAGGGTAATGGAAGGACAGATTGAAATGTCCTTGGGAGGATCACCCACAGCCACTCTGTCTTGTCAGGGTTGAGCCTCAATCTGTTAACGCCCGGGCAGAGGGTGTGGCCGCTATAGTGCTGCTGGGATGCCTGGGCGATCTGCGGTGGACTCTGGAGGCAGTGAGTGGCCCTGTGGGCAGGCGGGGTGGAGTACAGGGTGGGGCAGGAGGTGGAGCAGGGGCGGGGCCAGTTTTGGGGCACTTGGTCTCTAAAAGGTTCGCCATCACTGTGATATATTAATCACTGCTTGAACTCACATGCTGGTCACCATCCTGGAGAGTTTTACCATCCAGGAAAGACAAAGAATGTAACTGGACCCATAAGGGGAGACTAAAGTACTTAGTACAGTGGTGAAGTTATCCAATAGCAAAAGCGAAATGGATCAAACCCCATAATATCAGAGCAGAAAGTTTAATAAATAGATTTCATGCAAAGTATCTCCAGAAACCAGCCCGCACCTTAAATAGGAAGCAGAGAAAGAAGAATGGCTTTATTTTTCAGATTCCTTCCAGGACAAGTTTAAAGCATGTTCTTGCTGGTCTGACTATTATTACTTCTCAGCTTGCCAACAAACTTGGGGGGAGGGATAGGGGACCGGAATGTAGATTTCAAAAGGTCAAGAAAGCAGATTGTGCGAACCAAGGACAGTTCGCCAGATGTCTGGCCAGACCCAAGGACACTTTCTCATAACAATATTTTCCCTCCTAATTGGGCAACATGACCTGACCAAGAAGGAGGAGGGGGAATTCTATATTTTTACTATATGGGGCTTGGGTGGGGTTTTGCCAGAGCTGATTTTGCTTACATGTGTGCCGAAAGGATGTACTCAATAAAATCTTACATTAAGAGTTCAGAAAGCCTGTTGGGTTCGTCAGTCAGAATCTTGACATCAATGATAAGTCAATTTTTCCAAGGGCGTTGTAACTTTGAAAGGTCACTAAATAGATGGTTGTAAGTCGAGGGTTACCTGGAATCAGAAGCCCGCTTTCGGTTACCCCAAACTCTGCCTCTGTCCCTTCCCGTGTGGAGTGGTCAGTCCCAGCAGCATCTCGCTGAATTCCCAGAATATCTCAGCCATCTGGTCATCGCGGGCTTGTGGCCAGGGCACCTTCGGCTGGCAGTCCGCGAAATATTGACCACTCAGCCTCTCGATGCCCTCCTTGGTGGCACAGTAGATGGTGGTCTGGGTGCCAGTGTCGCTATCTTGGAGGAACCGCTTGATGGGCCAAATCAGCCAAATTACCCAACGGGGGTGGGAGCGAACCATTTTGGTTTGAACAAATCCTAAAAACAAAGGCTGTGAGAGCAGGGCGGGGATGGAAGGTTGCCTGGATTTTTTGGCAGGGTGGAGGTCCCGTATGCACCTTTCGCACAGCACCTGTTTCCCCAAGGAATCACGGGCGACTTGGGCAACACAGATTTTTCAGAAGAGCAAGAGCTAATGTTGAGTGACAATGGGATGTGTTTGTGTTTGCGTGTGCATGTGTGTGCTGCATCGCACACACAAATCCACTGCGGTCGGGTGGCTAATACATTCAAATAAATAACATTAAATAATAATGTTTTGATAGAATATTTGTAGCTCAGAGTTGAAGTGTGGGGTCTTTAGTCCACTCTGAGTTTGGCTGTTTTCTTGCAGTTTAGTTTCATTACCCAACTAGGCTACATCATCAGTGCAAGAAGTGAGTGGCATTTATGGAGACGAGAAGGAGGAGGAGGAGGAGGAGCAAAGGGAGGAGGAAGGATGGGAGGAACAGAAAAGGCAGAAGGAGGAGAACAAAGAGGAGCAATAAATTAGGGAAAGCCTCATCCCTGCCTTAGGCAGGAGGTTAGACTAGAAGACCTCCAAGCGTCCTTCCCACTTTAAGCTTCTTGGATTCTACTAGCTCCTGGACCCAGAATGGGGGAGACATCTCCCTCCACAGCTGAGCCCGATGGAGGAAACTCTCAGGGTGGCTCTGCAGAGGGGGTCAAGGGGGCCCCAATGGGAGAGAAATGCCTGGCGGAGCCCCAGACGGACCTGGAGGGTGTCTCCATCTGGGCCTTCTTGGAGCTGGCCTTCCACTCACCTGGATGAACCGCGTAGCAGGTGACGTTGGTTCCTTCCAGCTGGTTGGCCAACTCTCGCGCGTGGAGAATGTTGGCTAGTTTGCTGTTGCAGTATGATTTTGTGGCCTGCCACATCCCCTCCCCCGACTTGTGGATGGTCCCAAAGTCGATCTTCCCAAAGGAATGCATACTCGAGGCCAAGATTATGACCCGGCTCGGGGCACAGTGCTTCAGCCGGTCCAGGAGCAGGTGGGTCAGCAGGAAGTGGGCCAGGTGGTTGACCTGGAAGGCCTCATCAAAGCCATCAGCAGTTTGACCAGCCTTAAAGACCCCTGCCAGAAAAAATAATTACAGGTAGTCTTCACCTTATAAGGGGTAACTTTGTGATCATTCAAGGTTACGATGGACGTAATTACCAAATGGCAATTACGACCCGGTTCCAAAGATCCAGTGGCTCCCCCTTGTGGCCACATGATCGCCTTCTGGGTGCTTGACGACCAGCCTGCTCTTCGCAACATGTCAAGCAACCGTGATTTAGGACATTTTTGCCAAAAAAGACATTTACTTGCAGTTTTCAGCAAAAACATAGTGAACAACCAGTTCATTTAACAACCACCTTAGAAAAGGTTGTAAAATCATGTTGATCACAGGGGTGACCTGCTTTACAACCATCACAACTTACAACCATAATTGGCAGCTCCATCATGGTCATAAGTCAAGGACTGCATGTAAGGTATCCAGTTTGGTCTAGTGGTTAAGCCATGAAAGCTGGCTGGGTAACTTGGGGCCAATCACCAGGAGATGGTAAGTTCTAGTCCGGACTTAGGCATCAAAGACAGCTGGATGACTTTGGGCCAGTCATTCTCTCTCAGCCCAATCCACCTCACAGGGTCGTTGTTTTGAGGAAAATAGGAGGAGGAAGGTGTGTTTGATCTGTTCGCCGCCTTGAGTTACTTGTAAAAATAATAATAAAGGCTGGATACCAAAAACGAGGAACTACAAAGAGGAGAGAGCTGCTTCTGAAGTTATGGCCAAACCCCCGAAGGAAGATAAATCCCGGAGACCCCCACAATATTCCCACTTCCTCGCCCTGATACCCTGGGAGGGGAGTCTGCTCTGCACCCACCAGCATTGTTGATGAGGATGTCCAGACGGGGCTCTGATTTTAGGAATCTCTGTGCAAAAGCTCGCACGGAGTTGAGGTTGGCCAGATCCAGGATCATCAGGATCACCTCCGAGTTCCCACTTTCCTGGAAAAGAAGCAGAAGGAATCCTGAGAAGAATCGGGATCGGGTGAGGCTTCAAAGGCTGATCCCGGTTTACTCACTTATGTCTGCTCACCTCCTAGTAATCAGTCTGGGTCAGACATGTCAAACACAAGGCCTGCAGGCCGGATCCGGAGCATTATGGGCCCAGATTTGAATGAGCCTCCCGCCCTCCACCCCACCCACGGCAGCTTCAGCTAATGGGAAGAGCAGGGAGACTCCATGCCCAAGACGTAGTGGGAACTGTGCAGCCCGTGCAGCACAGGTGGGTCTGAGTGCCGCAACCTTTGGGCTGGCCCTCCAAGCAGCAGATGGAGACAGAGGCATGGGGGAGGCACACGATCTGGCCTGCTGGACGCGCCAGGTTCTTCTGGAAAACGAAAGGAACTTTTACGAATTCCAGAGGGTGCAGAGAGGTTTATTTGCACAAGGTTCAGAAGCAAATAACAACAGCAATTCTGAACCCCGTGGGCGGGTCCAAACTACAGTTTTATAGCTTTCTTTTCTCAGGAACAAAGAAGCACACATAGAAATCTACATTTTATTTCATCAGGTTAGTTTCTCATAGGCATACAATAAAGAGAGTCTTACTTAATTCATTGTTTCTGAATGCAATGTGCTTTTGGTTAGTCACGTATTTGCTAACACAGCTTTATTCCAGTAATTGTGCAGACACATCATTTTACTTTAGTGATTTTTCATTATCATTATTATTATTCTACTTTATTCTTCTTTATTCTACTTTAAGGTGATTGCAAGGCCACCTGCTGTATTCCAGTTGTGGTAGCCGCGGGCAAGCAAATGGTGGGACCACACTGAGGCAGCCCAGCCAGTTGCCGTTGCCAGTATGCCATGCCCCCTGCACGCTCGGCCCCCACCATCCAACCTCATCTTCAAGCGAGCACCCGGGAGCACAAGGGCCAGTCCCAGTCCCGGGCAGCCTGTGCTGCCATCCAAGGCCTCCCACATGGCCTGAGAGGGATGGCAAGGCTCCTCCAGTGGATCAGGCCCTGGTTCCCACCCTGGTTCCAACACCCTCCACTGGAGACCCCTGTATCCCCCCAGCCCCCCAGGCCCCCACATGTGCCCCCTGATGCAAGTGATGTTGAGCTGCCAATGCTCACCCCAGCCACACCCACTCCAGCCACGCCCATCCAAGCCATGCCCAACCAGTCAGGCCCAACCATCCCAACACCCGCCTCTCCCGAGGTCAACCACAATGATGACGCGGCCTTCAATGAAACCGAGTGACACCCCTGCTCTGGGTGGTGTATAATAAAACAATACAGGTAATTCTCGATTTGCAATGATGCAAAATTACAATGCCACTGAAAAAAGGTATTTACGGTCCTGACACTTTCAACCAGTGCAGCATCCCCAGAGGTCATGTGATCAGAATTTAGAACATCTTTCCCATTATGACTCTTATGGCGCCATATTATGGATATTTTATCATGGTTTTTACCCTAAACTTAATATTTATCTCGCCTTTTGTACTTTCCATCTGTTTGATATGCATGCATTCGTTGATTTATTTAAATCTACATTTGTGTTTGTATGTTTAGTGTGTTTTATCTATGTTGCACATCAGGGATTGCATGACCTCTGTGGATGCCCTATGCTTAATAAATGAATTAAAACCATCAGGAAAACCATCAGGACACAGAAAAACAGAGGGAAGCAGAGAACCACACGGCAGGTGCTTACCTGTCTGATGTCGTACATAGCCGATTCTCCTCTTGCTTTGTCGCGGCATGCCAGAATGACACGGGCGCCTCTCCGGGCCAGATCCACTGCTGTGGCCTTCCCGACACCTGTATTTCCACCTAGGAAAGGCCAGAGAAAGGAGGATTCACTGAGATCAGTCAGCCTTTGATGGTGTCGTGTGGTGAAGCATTTGTCTGGCAGTGTTTCTTAACCTTGACAACTTTAAGATGGACTTCAACTCCCCGAGTTAAAGTTATTGTATAACATTAATTAGATAACAGGAAAGGGAAAAGTAAAAAATTGGACAATAGGAAAGGCAAAACTAAACCTGAATAATGGGAAAGAAAATATTGTTCTAAGAAACCATAAAATACCCCAGCACTTGAAAACAAGCTAACAAACCATGCTCAATAAACTATTGAATATTAGCTGACACACCTTGCACATATAATCTGCTAATTATAATACACATGCAATGTATGATTTAATATATTTGAGGAGGGTAGCAGGAAATAGGTAGAAAGTGGTCAGAGAGAATATAACCTCATAGTACCTCAGCCAATGGGGAATGAGGAGGGATGGAGCAGCTGGTGCAAGGAATATATAAAGATGTTGATTTGAGATGATAAACTTTGGAGAAAACCAAGCTTTCATAGCTTCTCTCCCCACTTATTGCAATAAATGAAACAAGGAGTCTTGTTTTTGTGTCTTGGCTGGTTATTGGTCAGGCGAGCTTGCCACTGGTTGTGAAGGAAAATAGCCAGGAGCACATAACAGCTTGGGGGCTCGTCCGGGATTTGAATTCATTCCACCATTGGCAGCAGGGGATATCTGATGGGGAGTGCGCACCTGGGTAAATTTTCCCAGCCCTAACAATCACCCCTGTTGGAACAAAGGGGAATCAGAGACCCAAGACGGAAAGCCAGGACCTAGTGACAACCTAAGGCAGGGGTAGGCAACCTTGGCTCTTTTATGACTCATGGACTTCAACTCCCAGAATTCCTGAGCCAGCCATGCTGAGGGGAAAGGGACGGGTTTCCAAGCTAAGCCATGCTGGCTCAGGAATTCTGGGAATTGAAGTCCATGAGTCATAAAAGAGCCAAGGTTGCCTACCACTGACCTAAGGCAGTGGTTCTCAACCTTTTTCAGGTTGAGATCCCACTTGCCCGCCCATGCGTGGCAAGTCTTTATGTCACCCTTTAGACCAGCGGTTCTCAACCTTTTCCGGGGCTCAACCCCAGCCCGCACCGCGTAAGCGCGGCGTGACCCCAGCCCGCATCGCGCAAAAAAAAAAAATGGCGGGCCCGCACCGCTAGGGAAACAAAATGGCCAACCCCCCCAAAAAAATGGCCGACCAAAAAAAAATGGCGGATTGCGGTGCTTGGCGACCCCCGTGAAATGGTCGCGACCCACAGGTTGAGAACTGCTGCTTTAGACAACTGCCAATGGGAGAAGGCAATGTGGGCTGCATGGAAGAACCCCCCCAACAGCTTTTGGAATCAGGCAGTTTAAGAAATTGAGAGAGGGAAAACAAGCAGCTCCACTGAAGTTGTTACTTAGGCTGGTAAAGGAATGTTCAGCAACACAAGGTCGGACAAGGCACCTTGCCCCTCAGTTTAAGAAAGAATTGCCCAAAGTCATAGAAGAGCCTATTCAAGCGGGAAAGCAAGTGGGGATGTTTTTAGGACCAAAGGAATTTTCCTGGAGAGAAATGCAATATATATTTTAACACATTGTTTACACCAGAGGAGAACAGGATGATTAGGTGAGCAACTAAGGAGCAGTGTAAGAAAATGTTTCCACAAAAGAATGAACAGGCTGAGATCCCTGTTGCAGATCCAAAGTAGGATTGGATTAGAATATTAGAATAGAATATAATAGAATGGAATGGAATAGAATGGAATAGAATAGAATAGAATAGAATAGAATAGAATAAGGGGGAATAGAATATGGAATAGAATAGAATAGAATAGAATAGAATAGAATAGAATAGAATAGAATAGAATAGAATAGAATAGAATAGAATAGAATAGAATAAAGAATAGAATGGAATGGAATGGAATGGAATGGAATGGAATGGAATGGAATAGAATAGAATAGAATAGAATAGAATAGAATAGAATAGAATAGAATAGAATAGAATAGAATAGAATAGAATAGAATAGAATAGAATAGAATAGAATAGAATAAAGAATAGAATGGAATGGAATGGAATGGAATGGAATGGAATAGAATAGAATAGAATAGAATAGAATAGAATAGAATAGAATAGAATAGAATAGAATAGAATAGAATAGAATAGAATAGAATAGAATTAAAATAAGAATAGAATAGAATGGAATGGAATAGAATAGAATAGAATTAAAATAAGAATAGAATAGAATAGAATTAAAATAAGAATAGAATAGAATAGAATAGAATAGAATAGAATAGAAACAGGAATAGAATAGAATAGAATAGAATAGAATTAAAATAAGAATAGAATAGAATAGAATTAAAATAAGAATAGAATAGAATAGAATGGAATGGAATGGAATGGAATGGAATAGAATAGAATAGAAACAGGAATAGAATAGAAACAGGAATAGAATAGAATAGAATATAGAATAGAATAGAATATAGAATAGAATAGAATAGAATAGAATAGAATAGAATAGAATGGAATGGAATGGAATGGAATGGAATGGAATGGAATGGAATGGAATAGAATAGAATAGAATAGAATAGAATTAAAATAAGAATAGAATAGAATGGAATGGAATAGAATAGAATAGAATTAAAATAAGAATAGAATAGAATAGAATTAAAATAAGAATAGAATAGAATAGAATAGAATAGAATAGAATAGAAACAGGAATAGAATAGAATAGAATAGAATTAAAATAAGAATAGAATAGAATAGAATTAAAATAAGAATAGAATAGAATAGAATTAAAATAAGAATAGAATAGAATAGAATAGAATAGAATAGAATAGAATAGAATAGAATAGAATAGAATAGAATAGAATAGAATAGAATAGAATAGAAACAGGAATAGAATAGAATAGAATAGAATTAAAATAAGAATAGAATAGAATAGAATAGAATAGAATGGAATGGAATGGAATGGAATGGAATGGAATGGAATGGAATAGAATAGAAACAGGAATAGAATAGAAACAGGAATAGAATAGAAACAGGAATAGAATAGAATAGAATATAGAATAGAATAGAATATAGAATAGAATAGAATAGAATAGAATAGAATAGAATAGAATAGAATGGAATGGAATGGAATGGAATGGAATGGAATGGAATGGAATGGAATGGAATGGAATGGAATAGAATAGAATGGAATGGAATGGAATGGAATGGAATAGAATAGAATAGAATAGAATAGAATAGAATTAAAATAAGAATAGAATAGAATGGAATGGAATAGAATAGAATAGAATTAAAATAAGAATAGAATAGAATAGAATTAAAATAAGAATAGAATAGAATAGAATAGAATAGAATAGAATAGAATAGAATAGAATAGAATAGAATAGAATAGAATAGAATAGAATAGAATTAAAATAAGAATAGAATAGAATGGAATGGAATAGAATAGAATAGAATTAAAATAAGAATAGAATAGAATAGAATTAAAATAAGAATAGAATAGAATAGAATAGAATAGAATAGAATAGAAACAGGAATAGAATAGAATAGAATAGAATTAAAATAAGAATAGAATAGAATAGAATTAAAATAAGAATAGAATAGAATAGAATTAAAATAAGAATAGAATAGAATAGAATAGAATAGAATAGAATAGAATAGAATAGAATAGAATAGAATAGAAACAGGAATAGAATAGAATAGAATAGAATTAAAATAAGAATAGAATAGAATAGAATAGAATGGAATGGAATGGAATGGAATGGAATGGAATGGAATGGAATGGAATGGAATAGAATAGAAACAGGAATAGAATAGAAACAGGAATAGAATAGAAACAGGAATAGAATAGAATAGAATATAGAATAGAATAGAATATAGAATAGAATAGAATAGAATAGAATAGAATAGAATAGAATAGAATAGAATAGAATAGAATAGAATGGAATGGAATGGAATGGAATGGAATGGAATGGAATGGAATAGAATAGAATAGAATGGAATGGAATGGAATAGAATAGAATAGAATAGAATAGAATAGAATAGAATAGAATAGAATAGAATAGAATAGAATAGAATAGAATTAAAATAAGAATAGAATAGAATGGAATGGAATAGAATAGAATAGAATTAAAATAAGAATAGAATAGAATAGAATTAAAATAAGAATAGAATAGAATAGAATAGAATAGAATAGAATAGAATAGAATAGAATAGAATAGAATAGAATTAAAATAAGAATAGAATAGAATAGAATAGAATAGAATGGAATGGAATGGAATGGAATGGAATGGAATGGAATGGAATGGAATGGAATAGAATAGAAACAGGAATAGAATAGAAACAGGAATAGAATAGAAACAGGAATAGAATAGAATAGAATATAGAATAGAATAGAATATAGAATAGAATAGAATAGAATAGAATAGAATAGAATAGAATTAAAATAAGAATAGAATAGAATGGAATGGAATAGAATAGAATAGAATTAAAATAAGAATAGAATAGAATAGAATTAAAATAAGAATAGAATAGAATAGAATAGAATAGAATAGAAACAGGAATAGAATAGAATAGAATAGAATTAAAATAAGAATAGAATAGAATAGAATTAAAATAAGAATAGAATAGAATAGAATTAAAATAAGAATAGAATAGAATAGAATAGAATAGAATAGAATAGAATAGAATAGAATAGAATAGAATAGAATAGAATAGAATAGAATAGAAACAGGAATAGAATAGAATAGAATAGAATTAAAATAAGAATAGAATAGAATAGAATAGAATAGAATGGAATGGAATGGAATGGAATGGAATGGAATGGAATGGAATGGAATAGAATAGAAACAGGAATAGAATAGAAACAGGAATAGAATAGAAACAGGAATAGAATAGAATAGAATATAGAATAGAATAGAATATAGAATAGAATAGAATAGAATAGAATAGAATAGAATAGAATAGAATAGAATAGAATGGAATGGAATGGAATGGAATGGAATGGAATGGAATGGAATGGAATAGAATAGAATAGAATGGAATGGAATGGAATAGAATAGAATAGAATAGAATAGAATAGAATAGAATAGAATAGAATAGAATAGAATAGAATAGAATTAAAATAAGAATAGAATAGAATGGAATGGAATAGAATAGAATAGAATTAAAATAAGAATAGAATAGAATAGAATTAAAATAAGAATAGAATAGAATAGAATAGAATAGAATAGAATAGAATAGAATAGAATAGAATAGAATTAAAATAAGAATAGAATAGAATAGAATAGAATGGAATGGAATGGAATGGAATGGAATGGAATGGAATGGAATGGAATGGAATGGAATGGAATGGAATAGAATAGAAACAGGAATAGAATAGAAACAGGAATAGAATAGAAACAGGAATAGAATAGAATAGAATATAGAATAGAATAGAATATAGAATAGAATAGAATAGAATAGAATAGAATAGAATAGAATTAAAATAAGAATAGAATAGAATGGAATGGAATAGAATAGAATAGAATTAAAATAAGAATAGAATAGAATAGAATTAAAATAAGAATAGAATAGAATAGAATAGAATAGAATAGAAACAGGAATAGAATAGAATAGAATAGAATTAAAATAAGAATAGAATAGAATAGAATTAAAATAAGAATAGAATAGAATAGAATTAAAATAAGAATAGAATAGAATAGAATAGAATAGAATAGAATAGAATAGAATAGAATAGAATAGAATAGAATAGAATAGAATAGAATAGAATAGAAACAGGAATAGAATAGAATAGAATAGAATTAAAATAAGAATAGAATAGAATAGAATAGAATAGAATGGAATGGAATGGAATGGAATGGAATGGAATGGAATGGAATGGAATGGAATAGAATAGAAACAGGAATAGAATAGAAACAGGAATAGAATAGAAACAGGAATAGAATAGAATAGAATATAGAATAGAATAGAATATAGAATAGAATAGAATAGAATAGAATAGAATAGAATGGAATGGAATGGAATGGAATGGAATGGAATGGAATGGAATGGAATGGAATGGAATAGAATAGAATAGAATGGAATGGAATGGAATAGAATAGAATAGAATAGAATAGAATAGAATAGAATAGAATTAAAATAAGAATAGAATAGAATGGAATGGAATAGAATAGAATAGAATTAAAATAAGAATAGAATAGAATAGAATTAAAATAAGAATAGAATAGAATAGAATAGAATAGAATAGAATAGAATAGAATAGAATAGAATAGAATAGAAACAGGAATAGAATAGAATAGAATAGAATTAAAATAAGAATAGAATAGAATAGAATAGAATGGAATGGAATGGAATGGAATGGAATGGAATGGAATGGAATGGAATGGAATAGAATAGAAACAGGAATAGAATAGAAACAGGAATAGAATAGAAACAGGAATAGAATAGAATAGAATATAGAATAGAATAGAATATAGAATAGAATAGAATAGAATAGAATAGAATAGAATAGAATAGAATAGAATAGAATAGAATGGAATGGAATGGAATGGAATGGAATGGAATGGAATGGAATAGAATAGAATAGAATGGAATGGAATGGAATAGAATAGAATAGAATAGAATAGAATAGAATAGAATAGAATAGAATAGAATAGAATAGAATAGAATTAAAATAAGAATAGAATAGAATGGAATGGAATAGAATAGAATAGAATTAAAATAAGAATAGAATAGAATAGAATTAAAATAAGAATAGAATAGAATAGAATAGAATAGAATAGAATAGAATAGAATAGAATAGAATAGAATAGAATTAAAATAAGAATAGAATAGAATAGAATAGAATAGAATGGAATGGAATGGAATGGAATGGAATGGAATGGAATGGAATGGAATGGAATAGAATAGAAACAGGAATAGAATAGAAACAGGAATAGAATAGAAACAGGAATAGAATAGAATAGAATATAGAATAGAATAGAATATAGAATAGAATAGAATAGAATAGAATAGAATAGAATTAAAATAAGAATAGAATAGAATGGAATGGAATAGAATAGAATAGAATTAAAATAAGAATAGAATAGAATAGAATTAAAATAAGAATAGAATAGAATAGAATAGAATAGAATAGAAACAGGAATAGAATAGAATAGAATAGAATTAAAATAAGAATAGAATAGAATAGAATTAAAATAAGAATAGAATAGAATAGAATTAAAATAAGAATAGAATAGAATAGAATAGAATAGAATAGAATAGAATAGAATAGAATAGAATAGAATAGAATAGAATAGAATAGAATAGAATAGAAACAGGAATAGAATAGAATAGAATAGAATTAAAATAAGAATAGAATAGAATAGAATAGAATAGAATGGAATGGAATGGAATGGAATGGAATGGAATGGAATGGAATGGAATAGAATAGAAACAGGAATAGAATAGAAACAGGAATAGAATAGAAACAGGAATAGAATAGAATAGAATATAGAATAGAATAGAATATAGAATAGAATAGAATAGAATAGAATAGAATAGAATAGAATAGAATGGAATGGAATGGAATGGAATGGAATGGAATGGAATGGAATGGAATGGAATAGAATAGAATAGAATGGAATGGAATGGAATAGAATAGAATAGAATAGAATAGAATAGAATAGAATAGAATAGAATAGAATAGAATAGAATAGAATTAAAATAAGAATAGAATAGAATGGAATGGAATAGAATAGAATAGAATTAAAATAAGAATAGAATAGAATAGAATTAAAATAAGAATAGAATAGAATAGAATAGAATAGAATAGAATAGAATAGAATAGAATAGAATAGAATAGAATTAAAATAAGAATAGAATAGAATAGAATAGAATGGAATGGAATGGAATGGAATGGAATGGAATGGAATGGAATGGAATGGAATGGAATAGAATAGAAACAGGAATAGAATAGAAACAGGAATAGAATAGAAACAGGAATAGAATAGAATAGAATATAGAATAGAATAGAATATAGAATAGAATAGAATAGAATAGAATAGAATAGAATAGAATTAAAATAAGAATAGAATAGAATGGAATGGAATAGAATAGAATAGAATTAAAATAAGAATAGAATAGAATAGAATTAAAATAAGAATAGAATAGAATAGAATAGAATAGAATAGAAACAGGAATAGAATAGAATAGAATAGAATTAAAATAAGAATAGAATAGAATAGAATTAAAATAAGAATAGAATAGAATAGAATTAAAATAAGAATAGAATAGAATAGAATAGAATAGAATAGAATAGAATAGAATAGAATAGAATAGAATAGAATAGAATAGAATAGAAACAGGAATAGAATAGAATAGAATAGAATTAAAATAAGAATAGAATAGAATAGAATAGAATAGAATGGAATGGAATGGAATGGAATGGAATGGAATGGAATGGAATGGAATGGAATAGAATAGAAACAGGAATAGAATAGAAACAGGAATAGAATAGAAACAGGAATAGAATAGAATAGAATATAGAATAGAATAGAATATAGAATAGAATAGAATAGAATAGAATAGAATAGAATGGAATGGAATGGAATGGAATGGAATGGAATGGAATGGAATGGAATGGAATAGAATAGAATAGAATGGAATGGAATGGAATAGAATAGAATAGAATAGAATAGAATAGAATAGAATAGAATTAAAATAAGAATAGAATAGAATGGAATGGAATAGAATAGAATAGAATTAAAATAAGAATAGAATAGAATAGAATTAAAATAAGAATAGAATAGAATAGAATAGAATAGAATAGAATAGAATAGAATAGAATAGAATTAAAATAAGAATAGAATAGAATAGAATAGAATGGAATGGAATGGAATGGAATGGAATGGAATGGAATGGAATGGAATAGAATAGAATAGAAACAGGAATAGAATAGAAACAGGAATAGAATAGAAACAGGAATAGAATAGAATAGAATATAGAATAGAATAGAATATAGAATAGAATAGAATAGAATAGAATAGAATAGAATAGAATAGAATAGAATAGAATAGAATAGAATCTGGAAGGGACCTTGGAGGTCTTCTAGTCCAGCCCCCTGCTCAAGCAGGAGAACCTATACCATCTCAGACAAGTGACTGTCTAGCTTCTTCTTAAAAATCCCCAGTGATGGAGCGCCCACAATTTCTGAAGGCAGCTTCTGTTCCACTGGTTAATTGTCCTCCCTGTTAGGAACTTTCTCCTTCATTCCAGGTTGCTTATCTCCTTGATTAATTTCCAACCGTTGTTTCTTGTCCTGCCCTCTGGTGCTTTGGAGAATAGTCTGACCCCCTCTTCCTTGTGGCAGCCCCTCAGATACTGGAATACTGCTATCATGTCACCCCTATTTCTTCTTTTCTTTAGACTGGCCAAACCCAAGTCCCGCAGCTGTTCTGTTTTAGACTCCAGGCCTTGGATCATCTCAGTTGCTCTTCTCTGAACTTTTTCCAAAGTCTCAACATCTTTTTTTGTAGCATGGTGACCAAAAGTGGTTGCAATATTCCAAGTGTGGCCTTCCTAGGGTTTTATAAAGCGGTACTAATACTTCGCGTGATCGTGTGATTGTAACAGGAGTGCAGAGAGGACTACTATGGCTGATTATAGGAGATATTTAATAGAAGGTATTAAAAAGAGCAGTGCCTCAGAGTCTGAATATTCATAATTAATTGTCATTAGAACACAGAAAGGAGGAAACACCGACCGAATGGCTAGAGAGACTAAAATGCCAACTTCAGAAGGATGGACCTTTGGATCCTGGTAATCCAGGATATTTCAAGTGATTTTGAAATATCAGTTTGTAGGGAAAGCATGGGAAGATATTAGGGTAAAATTGCAGAAATTAGACACATGGGAAACTAAAACAATAGAAGGTTGATTAGGAGAGGCTCAGAAAGTTTATGCAAAGAGAAAAGAAGAGAGAGATAAACGTAAGATAAACATGATGGCTCAATTGGTGCAAACAGGCCAGCAAAGAGGACCTTCGCAGGACCCCAATAGAAAAAAAAAATCAATGTGCCTTTTGTAATGGGGAAGGACACTGGAAAATTCCATCTGTCCGTCCATCACCCTGGGGGGAGAAGTTCTGTCCCCGTCGGAGAGGGTTCGCAACTTGGGTGTCCTCCTCGATCCACAGCTAAGTTTAGAACACCATTTTTCGGCTGTGGCAAGGGGAGCATTCGCCCAGGTTCGCCTGGTGTGTCAGTTGCGGCCCTATTTGGACCGGGAGTCACTCCTCACAGTCACCCATGCCCTTGTCACCTCGAGATTCGACTACTGTAATGCTCTCTACATGGGGCAACCTTTGAAGAATGTCCGGAGACTGCAGGTTGTCCAGAATGCGGCCGCGCGAGCCGTCTTGGGTCTCCCAAGACATGCTCATATCACTCCAGCTCTCCATGAGCTGCACTGGCTACCAATTGGTCTCCGAACACAATTCAAAGTGTTGGTTATGACCTATAAAGCCCTTCATGGCAATGGACCAGGATACTTGTGGGACCGTCTTCTGCCTCATGAATCCCAGCGACCGGTTAGGGCACATAGGGTTGGCCTCCTATGGGTCCCGCCTGTTAGACAATGTCGTCTGGCGGGGCCCAGGGCAAGGGCCTTCTCTGTTGCTGCCCCAGCCCTCTGGAACCAGCTTCCCTCAGAGGTTCGTACTGCTTCCTCCCTCCTAGCTTTCCGGAAACTCTTGAAAACACATTTATGCAGACAGGCTTGGGGCGTGTGAGCTGCGCTCTGCCCCTGGGCCTCTGATTGTGACTGTGTGTTGTATGAGTGAAATTGATTGCCTGGTTTTTACACTGTGAATTGGTAGTTTTAATTGATTTTGTGTTATACTTGTATTTTTGTTGTGAGCCGCCCTGAGTCTTGGGAGAAGGGCGGCATATAAGTCTAATCAAATCAAATCAAATCAAATCAAAAACGAGGGACCTAAAAGACAGGAACAGGAGACGATAACTCAGCTGATGGATGTTGAGGACAAGTGGGGGGAGCGTCAGGGAACTAATCTGTTTTCTGGTACAACTTTTCAAGAACCCCTGATAAACCTTAAAAATTGGACCCCCCCAAAAGAGGAAATGGTATTCCTGGTGGATTCCAGAGCCACCCGCTCTACCCAGAACTATATACCTCCAGGAATGCAAATTGGGGAAGGGCTCAGGGAAATGGGGGACACGTAGTAGAAGCAACAGTATTTAAACCTGGCATGGTCCGGGCTGTAGCAAAAGGACCTGGTGTACGGTGCGACTTTGTATTGGTAGAAAGGAGCTGCAATTTGGCCAGGAGTGACTTCATGGGTAAATTGGGGGTTGTTACTATAGGGAATGAAAGAGGAATAATTGTAAATATATATTATGGCCTTGAGCGAGGAAGCTCAAGAAAAAAGAGCAACAGAGGAGGAGTACACACGGATCCTTTACAGGTGAAGTAATTCATCAGAAACTTTGTGTTGGAAGGAAGGAAGGAAGGAAGGAAGGAAGGAAGGAAGGAAGGAAGGAAGGAAGGAAGGAAGGAAGGAAGGAAGGAAGGAAGGAAGGAAGGAAGGAAGGAAGGAAGGCTTTAAAGCCCGTGATGGAAGGGCTGAAGGACAGGTGTGTGGACGTGTGGATGAATGTGTTTGAAAGGGGCTAGTTAACTTTGATTCCCTTTCTTACAAAGAAACAGTAAGTTGCAGACTTTTTTCCCCGTTGTGAAGTACATTGAAGGGTTTACAACCTGGCTGCTTAATGTGTCTGCTCAATTTCTTTTCCTTGTTGTCAAGGGAAACTTTTATGGAGAACACTACAACAGTGGAGAACTGTGAGTTCAAATCCTGCTTTTGGCCATGAGGGCTGGCTGAATGATGATCATGATGATGATGATGATGATGATAATAATAATAATAATAATAATAATAATATGATGATGATGATGATAATAATAATAATAAAGTTGGAAGGGACCTTGGAGGTCATCTAGTCCAACCCCCTGCTCAGGCAGGAAACCCTATACCAGGGGTAGGCAACCTTGGCTTTTTTATGACTCGTGGACTTCAACTCCCAGAATTCCTGAGCCAGCCCTGCTGACGGGAAAGGGAGAAGTTTCCAAGCTGAGCCATGCTGGCTCAGGAATTCTGGGAGTTGAAGTCCACCAGTCATGAAGGGGCCATAGTTCCCCCATGCTGGCTCAGGAATTCTGGGAGTTGAAGTCCACCAGTCATGAAGGGGCCATAGTTCCCCCATGCTGGCTCAGGAATTCTGGGAGTTGAAGTCCACCAGTCATGAAGGGGCCATAGTTCCCCCATGCTGGCTCAGGAATTCTGGGAGTTGAAGTCCACGAGTCATAAAAGAGCCATGGTTGCCTACACCTGCCCTATACCATTTCAGACAAGTGGCTGTCCAGTCTCTTCTTAAAACCTTCCAGTGTTGGAGCATTCACCGCTTCTGGAGGCAGGTGGTTCCACTGATTAATTTATGATTAATTCTGATTAATTCCACTGAGTGATTTTGGGCTGGTCATTTTTCAAATCAGCCCTAGGAGGGAGGCTTCAGCAAGCCACTTCTGCAAATCTCATGGCAATTTCCCTCCTGTTTTATGCTTTGAGGGCTGTTTTTGTTCTCTGAAAGCAAAAGTTTAGCATAAACTATGTTTTATGCTGCCAGGTTTGATGGCGCAGGAGAGGGAGAGGCAATCGTTTGGGCCCTATCGACAAAATGAAATTTAATGTGGAGAGAAGCAAGGTTTTACCCCTAGGTGGGGAAAACCAAAGATACAAATACAAATTAGACAAAACCCGGCTCAACCACAGCCACTGTGAGAGGGAGCTGGGGGTCCTGGTGGACAATCCCTTGACCCTGAGCCAGCCGCGTGCAGCAGCAGCCAAAAGAGCTAACACAATCCTGGGTTGTATAAACAGAGGCATAGAATCAAGATCACATAAAGTATTAGTACCGCTTTACAAAGCTTTAGAATTAGAATAATAGAGTTTTAAGGGACTTTCTAGGTCATCTAGTCCAACCTCAGCTTGATTTTCTTTAGTACAAGAAGGATCACGATGGGCGACTTTGGGCAGATAACCAGGAGACGGTGAGTTCTAGTCCCGCCTTAGGCACGAAAGACAGGTGAGCGACCTTGAGCCAGTCACCAGGAGACGGTGAGTTCTAGTCCCACCTTAGGCATGAAAGACAGGTGAGCGACTTTGGGCCAATCACCAGGAGACGGTGAGTTCTAGTCCCGCCTTAGGCATGAAAGACAGGTGAGCGACTTTGGGCCAGTCACCAAGAGACGGTGAGTTCTAGTCCCGCCTTAGGCATGAAAGACAGGTGAGCGACTTTGAGCCAATCACCAGGAGACGGTGAGTTCTAGTCCCACCTTAGGCATGAAAGACAGGTGAGCGACTTTGGGCCAGTAACCAGGAGACGGTGAGTTCTAGTCCCACCTTAGGCATGAAAGACAGGTGAGCGACTTTGGGCCAGTAACCAGGAGACGGTGAGTTCTAGTCCCACCTTAGGCATGAAAGACAGGTGAGCGACTTTGAGCCAGTCACCAGGAGACGGTGAGTTCTAGTCCCGCCTTAGGCACGAAAGACAGGTGAGCGACTTTGGGCCAATCACCAGGAGACGGTGAGTTCTAGTCCCGCCTTAGGCATGAAAGACAGGTGAGCGACTTTGAGCCAGTCACCAGGAGACGGTGAGTTCTAGTCCCGCCTTAGGCACGAAAGACAGGTGAGCGACTTTGAGCCAGTCACCAGGAGACGGTGAGTTCTAGTCCCGCCTTAGGCACGAAAGACAGGTGAGCGACTTTGGGCCAATCACCAGGAGATGGTGAGTTCTAGTCCCGCCTTAGGCACGAAAGACAGGTGAGCGACTTTGAGCCAGTCACCAGGAGACGGTGAGTTCTAGTCCCGCCTTAGGCACGAAAGACAGGTGAGCGACTTTGAGCCAGTCACCAGGAGACGGTGAGTTCTAGTCCCGCCTTAGGCACGAAAGACAGGTGAGCGACTTTGAGCCAGTCACCAGGAGACGGTGAGTTCTAGTCCCGCCTTAGGCATGAAAGACAGGGGAGCGACTTTGGGCCAGTAACCAGGAGACGGTGAGTTCTAGTCCCGCCTTAGGCATGAAAGACAGGTGAGCGACTTTGAGCCAGTCACCAGGAGACGGTGAGTTCTAGTCCCGCCTTAGGCATGAAAGACAGGTGAGCGACTTTGAGCCAGTCACCAGGAGACGGTGAGTTCTAGTCCCGCCTTAGGCATGAAAGACAGGTGAGCGACTTTGGGCCAGTCACCAGGAGACGGTGAGTTCTAGTCCCGCCTTAGGCATGGAAGACAGGTGAGCGACTTGGAGCCAGTCACCAGGAGACGGTGAGTTCTAGTCCCGCCTTAGGCACGAAAGACAGGTGAGCGACTTTGAGCCAGTCACCAGGAGATGGTGAGTTCTAGTCCCGCCTTAGGCATGAAAGACAGGTGAGCGACTTTGAGCCAGTCACCAGGAGACGGTGAGTTCTAGTCCCGCCTTAGGCATGAAAGACAGGTGAGCGACTTTGAGCCAGTCACCAGGAGACGGTGAGTTCTAGTCCCGCCTTAGGCACGAAAGACAGGTGAGCGACTTTGGGCCAATCACCAGGAGATGGTGAGTTCTAGTCCCGCCTTAGGCACGAAAGACAGGTAAGCGACTTTGGGCCAATCACCAGGAGACGGTGAGTTCTAGTCCCGCCTTAGGCACGAAAGACAGGTGAGCGACTTTGGGCCAATCACCAGGAGACGGTGAGTTCTAGTCCCGCCTTAGGCACGAAAGACAGGTGAGCGACTTTGGGCCAATCACCAGGAGACGGTGAGTTCTAGTCCCGCCTTACGCACGAAAGACAGGTGAGGGACTTTGAGCCAGTCACCAGGAGACGGTGAGTTCTAGTCCCGCCTTAGGCATGAAAGACAGGTGAGCGACTTTGGGCCAGTCACCAGGAGACGGTGAGTTCTAGTCCCGCCTTAGGCACGAGAGACAGGTAAGCGACTTTGGGCCAATCACCAGGAGACGGTGAGTTCTAGTCCCGCCTTAGGCATGGAAGACAGGTGAGCGACTTGGAGCCAGTCACCAGGAGACGGTGAGTTCTAGTCCCGCCTTAGGCACGAAAGACAGGTGAGCGACTTTGAGCCAGTCACCAGGAGACGGTGAGTTCTAGTCCCGCCTTAGGCATGAAAGACAGGTGAGCGACTTTGAGCCAGTCACCAGGAGACGGTGAGTTCTAGTCCCGCCTTAGGCACGAAAGACAGGTGAGCGACTTTGGGCCAATCACCAGGAGATGGTGAGTTCTAGTCCCGCCTTAGGCACGAAAGACAGGTGAGCGACTTTGGGCCAATCACCAGGAGACGGTGAGTTCTAGTCCCGCCTTAGGCACGAAAGACAGGTGAGCGACTTTGGGCCAATCACCAGGAGACGGTGAGTTCTAGTCCCGCCTTAGGCATGAAAGACAGGTGAGCGACTTTGAGCCAGTCACCAGGAGACGGTGAGTTCTAGTCCCGCCTTAGGCATGAAAGACAGGTGAGCGACTTTGAGCCAGTCACCAGGAGACGGTGAGTTCTAGTCCCGCCTTAGGCACGAAAGACAGGTGAGCGACTTTGGGCCAATCACCAGGAGACGGTGAGTTCTAGTCCCGCCTTAGGCACGAAAGACAGGTGAGCGACTTTGGGCCAATCACCAGGAGACGGTGAGTTCTAGTCCCGCCTTAGGCACGAAAGACAGGTGAGCGACTTTGGGCCAATCACCAGGAGACGGTGAGTTCTAGTCCCGCCTTAGGCACGAAAGACAGGTGAGCGACTTTGAGCCAGTCACCAGGAGACGGTGAGTTCTGGTCCCGCCTTAGGCACGAAAGACAGGTGAGCGACTTTGGGCCAATCACCAGGAGACGGTGAGTTCTAGTCCCGCCTTAGGCAAGAAAGACAGGTGAGCGACTTTGGGCCAATCACCAGGAGACGGTGAGTTCTAGTCCCGCCTTAGGCACGAAAGACAGGTAAGCGACTTTGGGCCAATCACCAGGAGACGGTGAGTTCTAGTCCCGCCTTAGGCACGAAAGACAGGTGAGCGACTTTGGGCCAATCACCAGGAGATGGTGAGTTCTAGTCCCGCCTTAGGCACGAAAGACAGGTAAGCGACTTTGGGCCAATCACCAGGAGACGGTGAGTTCTAGTCCCGCCTTAGGCACGAAAGACAGGTGAGCGACTTTGGGCCAATCACCAGGAGACGGTGAGTTCTAGTCCCGCCTTAGGCACGAAAGACAGGTGAGCGACTTTGGGCCAATCACCAGGAGACGGTGAGTTCTAGTCCCGCCTTACGCACGAAAGACAGGTGAGCGACTTTGGGCCAATCACCAGGAGACGGTGAGTTCTAGTCCCGCCTTAGGCACGAGAGACAGGTGAGCGACTTTGAGCCAGTCACCAGGAGACGGTGAGTTCTAGTCCCGCCTCAAGCATGAAAGACAGGTGAGCGACTTTGGGCCAGTCACCAGGAGACGGTGAGTTCTAGTCCCGCCTTAGGCACGGAAGACAGGTGAGCGACTTGGAGCCAGTCACCAGGAGACGGTGAGTTCTAGTCCCGCCTTAGGCACGAAAGACAGGTGAGCGACTTGGAGCCAGTCACCAGGAGACGGTGAGTTCTAGTCCCGCCTTAGGCACGAAAGACAGGTGAGCGACTTTGAGCCAGTCACCAGGAGACGGTGAGTTCTAGTCCCGCCTTAGGCATGAAAGACAGGTGAGCGACTTTGAGCCAGTCACCAGGAGACGGTGAGTTCTAGTCCCGCCTTAGGCACGAAAGACAGGTGAGCGACTTTGGGCCAATCACCAGGAGATGGTGAGTTCTAGTCCCGCCTTAGGCACGAAAGACAGGTGAGCGACTTTGGGCCAATCACCAGGAGACGGTGAGTTCTAGTCCCGCCTTAGGCACGAAAGACAGGTGAGCGACTTTGGGCCAATCATCAGGAGACGGTGAGTTCTAGTCCCACCTTAGGCATGAAAGACAGGTGAGCGACTTTGAGCCAGTCACCAGGAGACGGTGAGTTCTAGTCCCGCCTTAGGCATGAAAGACAGGTGAGCGACTTTGAGCCAGTCACCAGGAGACGGTGAGTTCTAGTCCCGCCTTAGGCACGAAAGACAGGTGAGCGACTTTGGGCCAATCACCAGGAGACGGTGAGTTCTAGTCCCGCCTTAGGCACGAAAGACAGGTGAGCGACTTTGGGCCAATCACCAGGAGACGGTGAGTTCTAGTCCCGCCTTAGGCACGAAAGACAGGTGAGCGACTTTGGGCCAATCACCAGGAGACGGTGAGTTCTAGTCCCGCCTTAGGCACGAAAGACAGGTGAGCGACTTTGAGCCAGTCACCAGGAGACGGTGAGTTCTGGTCCCGCCTTAGGCACGAAAGACAGGTGAGCGACTTTGGGCCAATCACCAGGAGACGGTGAGTTCTAGTCCCGCCTTAGGCAAGAAAGACAGGTGAGCGACTTTGGGCCAATCACCAGGAGACGGTGAGTTCTAGTCCCGCCTTAGGCATGAAAGACAGGTGAGCGACTTTGGGCCAATCACCAGGAGACGGTGAGTTCTAGTCCCGCCTTAGGCATGAAAGACAGGTGAGCGACTTTGAGCCAGTCACCAGGAGACGGTGAGTTCTAGTCCCGCCTTAGGCACGAGAGACAGGTGAGCGACTTTGGGCCAATCACCAGGAGACGGTGAGTTCTAGTCCCGCCTTAGGCACGAAAGACAGGTGAGCGACTTTGGGCCAATCACCAGGAGACGGTGAGTTCTAGTCCCGCCTTAGGCACGAAAGACAGGTGAGCGACTTTGGGCCAATCACCAGGAGACGGTGAGTTCTAGTCCCGCCTTAGGCACGAAAGACAGGTGAGCGACTTTGAGCCAGTCACCAGGAGACGGTGAGTTCTAGTCCCGCCTTAGGCACGAAAGACAGGTGAGCGACTTTGAGCCAGTCACCAGGAGATGGTGAGTTCTAGTCCCGCCTTAGGCACGAAAGACAGGTGAGCGACTTTGAGCCAGTCACCAGGAGATGGTGAGTTCTAGTCCCGCCTTAAGCACGAAAGACAGGTGAGCGACTTTGAGCCAGTCACAGGAGACGGTGAGTTCTAGTCCCGCCTTAGGCACGAAAGACAGGTGAGCGACTTTGAGCCAGTCACCAGGAGACGGTGAGTTCTAGTCCCGCCTTAGGCACGAAAGACAGGTGAGCGACTTTGAGCCAGTCACCAGGAGACGGTGAGTTCTAGTCCCGCCTTAGGCATGAAAGACAGGTGAGGGACTTTGAGCCAGTCACCAGGAGACGGTGTGTTCTAGTCCCGCCTTAGGCACGAAAGACAGGTGAGCGACTTTGGGCCAATCACCAGGAGATGGTGAGTTCTAGTCCCACCTTAGGCACGAAAGACAGGTGAGCAACTTTGAGCCAATTACCAGGAGATGGTGAGTTCTAGTCCCGCCTTAAGCACGAAAGACAGGTGAGCGACTTTGAGCCAGTCACAGGAGACGGTGAGTTCTAGTCCCGCCTTAGGCACGAAAAACAGGTGAGCGACTTTGAGCCAGTCACAGGAGACGGTGAGTTCTAGTCCCGCCTTAGGCACGAAAGACAGGTGAGCGACTTTGAGCCAGTCACCAGGAGACGGTGAGTTCTAGTCCCGCCTTAGGCACGAAAGACAGGTGAGCGACTTTGAGCCAGTCACCAGGAGACGGGGAGTTCTAGTCCCGCCTTAGGCACGAAAGACAGGTGAGCGACTTTGGGCCAATCACCAGGAGACGGTGAGTTCTAGTCCCGCCTTAGACACAAAAGACAGGTGAGCGACTTTGGGCCAATCACCAACAGACGGTGAGTTCTAGTCCCGCCTTAGGCATGAAAGACAGGTGAGCGACTTTGGGCCAATCACCAGGAGATGGTGAGTTCTAGTCCCGCCTTAGGCACGAAAGACAGGTGAGCGACTTTGAGCCAGTCACCAGGAGACGGTGAGTTCTAGTCCCGCCTTAGGCACGAAAGACAGGTGAGCGACTTTGAGCCAGTCACAGGAGACGGTGAGTTCTAGTCCCGCCTTAGGGACGAAAGACAGGTGAGCGACTTTGAGCCAGTCACCAGGAGACGGTGAGTTCTAGTCCCGCCTTAGGCACGAAAGACAGGTGAGCGACTTTGAGCCAGTCACCAGGAGACGGTGAGTTCTAGTCCCGCCTTAGGCACGAAAGACAGGTGAGCGACTTTGAGGCAGTCACCAGGAGACGGTGAGTTCTAGTCCCACCTTAGGCACGAAAGACAGGTGAGGGACTTTGAGCCAGTCACCAGGAGACGGTGAGTTCTAGTCCCGCCTTAGGCACGAAAGACAGGTGAGCGACTTTGAGCCAGTCACCAGGAGACGGTGAGTTCTAGTCCCGCCTTAGGCACGAAAGACAGGTGAGCGACTTTGAGCCAGTCACCAGGAGACGGTGAGTTCTAGTCCCGCCTTAGGCACGAAAGACAGGTGAGCGACTTTGAGCCAGTCACCAGGAGACGGTGAGTTCTAGTCCCGCCTTAGGCACGAAAGACAGGTGAGCGACTTTGAGCCAGTCACCAGGAGACGGTGAGTTCTAGTCCCGCCTTAGGCACGAAAGACAGGTGAGCGACTTTGGGCCAGTCACCAGGAGACGGTGAGTTCTAGTCCCGCCTTAGGCACGAAAGACAGGTGAGGGACTTTGGGCCAATCACCAGGAGACGGTGAGTTCTAGTCCCGCCTTAGGCACGAAAGACAGGTGAGCGACTTTGGGCCAATCACCAGGAGACGGTGAGTTCTAGTCCCGCCTTAGGCACGAAAGACAGGTGAGCGACTTTGGGCCAATCACCAGGAGACGGTGAGTTCTAGTCCCGCCTTAGGCATTAAAGACAGGTGAGCGACTTTGGGCCAATCACCAGGAGATGGTGAGTTCTAGTCCCACCTTAGGCACGAAAGACAGGAGAGCGACTTTGAGCCAATTACCAGGAGATGGTGAGTTCTAGTCCCGCCTTAGGCACGAAAGACAGGTGAGCGACTTTGAGCCAGTCACCAGGAGACGGTGAGTTCTAGTCCCGCCTTAGGCATGAAAGACAGGTGAGCGACTTTGAGCCAGTCACCAGGAGACGGTAAGTTCTAGTCCCGCCTTAGGCACGAAAGACAGGTGAGCGACTTTGGGCCAATCACCAGGAGACGGTGAGTTCTAGTCCCGCCTTAGGCACGAAAGACAGGTGAGCGACTTTGAGCCAATTACCAGGAGACGGTGAGTTCTAGTCCCGCCTTAGGCATGAAAGACAGGTGAGGGAATTTGAGCCAGTCACCAGGAGACAGTGAGTTCTAGTCCCGCCTTAGGCACGAAAGACAGGTGAGGGACTTTGAGCCAGTCACCAGGAGACGGTGAGTTCTAGTCCCGCCCTAGGCATGAAAGACAGGTGAGCAACTTTGAGCCAGTCACCAGGAGACGGTGAGTTCTAGTCCCGCCTTAGGCACGAAAGACAGGTGAGCGACTTTGAGCCAGTCACCAGGAGACGGTGAGTTCTAGTCCCGCCTTAGGCACGAAAGACAGGTGAGCGACTTTGAACCAGTCACCAGGAGACGGTGAGTTCTAGTCCCGCCTTAGGCACAAAAGACAGGTGAGCGACTTTGAGCCAGTCACCAGGAGACGGTGAGTTCTAGTCCCGCCTTAGGCACGAAAGACAGGTGAGGGACTTTGAGCCAGTCACCAGGAGACGGTGAGTTCTAGTCCCGCCTTAGGCACGAAAGACAGGTGAGGGACTTTGAGCCAGTCACCAGGAGACGGTGAGTTCTAGTCCCGCCCTAGGCACGAAAGACAGGTGAGCGACTTTGAGCCAGTCACCAGGAGACGGTGAGTTCTAGTCCCGCCTTAGGCACGAAAGACAGGTGAGGGACTTTGAGCCAGTCACCAGGAGACGGTGAGTTCTAGTCCCGCCCTAGGCACGAAAGACAGGTGAGCGACTTTGAGCCAGTCACCAGGAGACGGTGAGTTCTAGTCCCGCCTTAGGCACGAAAGACAGGTGAGGGACTTTGAGCCAGTCACCAGGAGACGGTGAGTTCTAGTCCCGCCTTAGGCACGAAAGACAGGTGAGGGACTTTGAGCCAGTCACCAGGAGACGGTGAGTTCTAGTCCCGCCTTAGGCACGAAAGACAGGTGAGGGACTTTGAGCCAGTCACCAGGAGACGGTGAGTTCTAGTCCCGCCTTAGGCACGAAAGACAGGTGAGGGACTTTGAGCCAGTCACCAGGAGACGGTGAGTTCTAGTCCCGCCTTAGGCATGAAAGACAGGTGAGGGAATTTGAGCCAGTCACCAGGAGACGGTGAGTTCTAGTCCCGCCTTAGGCACGAAAGACAGGTGAGGGACTTTGAGCCAGTCACCAGGAGACGGTGAGTTCTAGTCCCGCCTTAGGCATGAAAGACAGGTGAGCGACTTTGAGCCAGTCACCAGGAGACGGTGAGTTCTAGTCCCGCCCTAGGCATGAAAGACAGGTGAGCAACTTTGAGCCAGTCACCAGGAGATAATGCAATTGACTAATAGCAAATTTGTCAATGCTGATGGTGTTCAAGTGGTGGTCCAGTTGTTTTGGGATTGCACCCAAGGCACTTATTATTATTATTATTATTATTATTATTATTATTATTATTATTATTATTATTATTATTTTTATTTAGAACATAACATAAGAGCATAAGAAGAGCCCTGCTGAATCAGGCCAAAGCCCATCGAGTCCAGCATTCTGTGTCACCCAGTGGCCCACCAATTGTACATGGGGATCTTGAGCAGAAAGAGAAGGCAAAACCCTCCCTTTCCCTTGACCCCCAACAAATGGGACTCAAGGGAATCCTGCCTGCCTCAACCAACATAGAGGCGGCACATGGACATCCGTTTTAATAACCACCGATACACTTTGCATCCATGAATCTATCTAGCCCTGCCTTGAAGCTGTCAAGGCTGACAGCTGTCACGACCTCTTCTGGAAGTGAATTCCATAAATCAACGACCCTCTGGGTGAAGAAATATTTCCCTTTATTTGTCCTCACTTTCTTAGCTATGAGCTTTAGGGAGTGCCCCCTTGTCCTGGTATTGTGTGATAGAGAAAAGAATTTTTCTCTATCCACCTTTTCTATCCCATGCATGATTTTATACACTTCGATCAAGTCCGGTACGCTCCTACAGAGAGGGCCTCCTTGGGGTTCCGTCGGCCAGACAATGTCGGCTGGCAACCCCCAGGGGGAGGGCCTTCTCTGTGGGAGCTCCCACCCTATGGAACGAGCTCCCGTCTGAACTCCGTACGATGACAACCGTCGGGAACTGAAAACGTTCCTTTTTCGACAGGCCAGCCTGTTATAGAAGCTCCGGTTCCAGCAGGGTTAAAATGTTTTAGGGGGATTGAGTAATTTTATGATTCGTATATATTGGGTTTTATATGGGGATTTTATGGCCTAATTTGTTTAATTCATTTTTAATTATTCTAATTGATATTTATATGTTTTTTAAATTTTAAGGCTGTACACCGCCCCGAGTCCTTCGGGAGAGGGGCGGTATAGAAATTTAATAATAAATAAATAAATAAATAAATAAAAGTCACCCCTTAAACGCCGTCTTTCAAGGCTGAAGAGACCAAGGCATTGCAATCTGGTTTCATAAGGGAGGTGCTCCATTTCCTTGATCATTCTTGTTGCCCTTTTTTGCACTTTTTCCAGTTCCATTATATCCTTCTTGAGGTGCGGTGTCCAGAACTGTACACAATACTCCAAGTGTGGTCTCACCATCGATCTGTACAGAGGCAATACAACACTTGCTGACTTATTTTCGATTCCCTTCCTAATGATGCCAAGCATGGAATTTGCTTTTTTTTTTTTTACTGCTGCTGCGCATTGGGTTGACATCTTCATCGAGCTGTCCACCAAAACCCCAAGATCCCTTTCTTGGGTTGTCTCAGAAAGTTTGGTCCCCATCAGTTGGTAAGTATAATTGGGGTTCTTTGCCCCAATGTACATAACTTTGCACTTGTTTAGGTTAAAATGCATTTGCCACTTTGTTGCCCACTCACACAATTTCGAGAGATCCTTCTGGAGCTCCCAACAATCAGTTTCACTTTTCACCACCCGGAACAATTTAGTGTCATCAGCAAACTTTGCTACCTCACTATTTACTTCTACATCCAGATCATTGATGAATAAATTAAAAAGTAAAGGTCCCAAAACTGAACCTTGGGGTACACCACTTCTCACTTCTTTCCATCCAGAGACTTGTCCATTTATTGCCACCCTTTGCTTCCTACAATTTAGCCAGTTACCAATCCAAGACAAGACCTGTCCTCTAATTCCGTGGCTGAAGAGCTTTTTTAGGAGCCTTTGGTGAGGGACTTTGTCAAAAGCCTTTTGAAAATAATTAAACAGATTAGAGAGCAGGGGATCATGCACATCAAACGGGTGTACAGTGTTCTGATAGAAATGGACTCTGAAACCGTGCTAGTCAAGAACTGTATGGTAAAGTGGGAACAAGACTTTGGGCATTCTATCACCATGGACACGTGGGAGAAGATCTGGGTGAGAAATGTAGAATTTACGAAAGCGCAACACTTAAGGGAAAACTTCTACAAGATGTTCTATAGGTGGCACCTAGACCCGAAAAAGCTATCATACATCTATCCAGACTCCCAGTCCAAATGCTGGAGGTGTGGCGATGGGGAGGCTACCTACTTTCATGTATGGTGGACATGCAGAAAAATCAAAGCCTTCTGGAGGAAGATATGGTGGACACTCCAAACCATTTTCAAAAAGCGTATTGAATTTCTACCTCAGGTTTTTTTGTTAGGGATCACAAAGGATTGCACTACCTCAGAGACGAACTTATTTTTGAACTTGATCACAGCAGCCAGATTGTTGGTGGGACAATACTGGAAGAATCCAGAAATACCGCCTATGGAAGAATGGACTTTGAAAGTAACAAATTTGGCGGAAATGGCGAAAATATTGGCATACTTGAAAGATCGCTCAAATGAACAATATTTGACAGACTGGAAACAGTGGATAGACTATATACAAGAGAAACACCAATCAAATAAAATGTATCTGGCGTTCAGTTGAGGCTCGACGTGAGGAGTGAAGAATGTTTACCAAATCAAACGTTTACAACGACTAATACCTAATGTTGTATTTTATGTTCTATGATGAATGCTTCTTAATATGATCTTATGCTTAATGTTGCTTGCTTTAATATTGAAAAAGCGGATTGAATTTCTACCTTAGGTTATTGAATTTCTACCTCAGGATCTTTTGTTAGGGATTATAAACGATTGCACTATTACTGAGATGAAGTTAATTCTGAAGCGCGAATGAACAATATGTGATAACTAGATACAGTAGATAGACCATATATAAGAGAAACACCAATCATAATAAAATGGATCAGGTGTATAGTCGAGGTTTGACGTGAGGAGCAAAGAATGTTTACCAAACCAGACGTTTACAAAGACTAATACCTCATGCTGTATTTTCAGGTTTTATGAGGACAGCTTCTTAACATGATCCTATGTTTAATGTTGATTGCTTTAATATTGGAAAAGCGTACTGAATTTCTACCTCAGGTTATGGAATTTCTACCTCAGGATCTTTTGCCAGGGATCATAAAAGATTGCACTACTACTGAGACGAATTTACTTCTGAAGCTCGAATGAACAATATGTGATAGACTAGAAACAGTAGTTAGAACATATATAAGAGGAATGTTTACTAAACCAGACGTTTACAAAGACTAATCCTTAGTGTTGTATTGCAGGTTATATGATGATTGCTTTCTAATACGATCTTATGTTTGATGTTGATTGTTTCAATAAAAGAATTTTTTACAAAAAAAAATAATAATAATTGCAAGACACGTAAGTAATCTGAAAAAAAAAGCCTTTTGAAAGTCAAGATATACAATATCAACTGGGGCCCCTTTATCTATGTATTTATTTACACCTTCAAAGAATTCTAACAAGTTAGTAAGACATGATTTGCCTTTGCAGAAACCATGTTGATTTTCTTTCAGCAATGCCTGTTTTTCTGTGTGCCCTGTAATTTTATCTTTAATAATGGTTTCCATCAGTTTGCCAGGGCTCAGCAGGTATTCTTCCCAAGGTTCCTGCCAAGTTCCTTTCTCCCTTTTTATTTTCTGTTTTATTTCCTTTTTTGAAAATGCTCTGCTTAAATAAAAAGCAGCTGCCTCTCTGCTTCCCAAGGGTAGGGAATAATAAACTTGACATTGAAACCCAGACAATATGTTGCTGATAATATTTTAAGCCCTTCTGATTATTAAAAAACTAATAAAAGTATTTATAAAAAAGGGGGGGGAGGAAAGGGACTCCTGTCTCCATACCAACCGAGCCTGGAACAGCCTGAAAAGCCGGTTTCCAGCCGCCTCCTATCCCAAACATCCAGCAACGTCGTCTGTCTAGTCAGGCAAAGAGAAGCAGTAGACTGATATAAGAGCCTCTTCCAATAACTGGGGGGCTGCCTCAAAAAAAAGTGGGGGGCTCAACCTATTCTCCAAAGCGCCTGAAGGCAGGAGAAGAAGCAACAGATGGAAACTGATCAAGGAGAGAAGCAACCTGGAACTAAGGAGAAACTTCCTGACAGTCAGAACAATTAACCAGGGGAACCACCTGCCTCCAGAAGCTGTGAATCCTCCAACACTGGAAGTTTTTAAGAAGAGACTGGACAGTCAAGACTCTCCTGCTTGAGCAGGGGGTTGGACTAGAAGACCTCCAAGGTCCCTTCCGACTCTGCTATTCTGTTGGCCCTCCCGAAGTCTGGCTACCCCTGGCTGGACCAGAACTTTCTCCCCTGCCCCCCCCCCCGGCGAGTGTCCGGCTCTTCCCCATCCCCCCCCGGCCTCGGAAAGGGGGGGGTCTCAAGGTGCGAGGCAGCCCCGACGACGGCTCGTCTCTGCGGACCCTCCCGGTTCCCCTCCTCCCCTTTCGGCTCTCCCCTGCTTTGTTCCAAAGGGGCTTTTCTGGCCGGACTTTTCTTGGGTTTCCTCAATGCCAATGCCCCCCGCCCCAGCCTCGACGCCCCCCCCCACAGATGGGAGCGCAGCGGCCCCCCGGAGCTACCTGTGATGAGAACCGTCTTGCCCCGCAGGCTGACCGCGTTCCGGCACCGGGGGACCCGCCGCGGAGTAGTAGTAGAGCAGCGCGCAGAGCCCCAGCAGGAGCGCCGCGCCCGCCGCCAGCATCGCCATCGCCTCCATCGCCCGCCCGGCCCCGCTTCCTTTCCCCGCAGCCCCGGAGCGCTTCGATTTTACCGGGACGGCCCCCGCCCTCGGCCCGCCTCCCGCCCCTCCCCGCCTGGGAAAGCCACCTTCTCGCCCTCCCCTCCTGGGCTAGGCAGGCAGGCAAGAATGGGAAGAGGGAGGGAGGGAGGGAGGGAGGAAGGAAGGAAGGAAGGAAGGAAGGAAGGAAGGAAGGAAGGAAGGAAGGAAGGAAGGAAGGAAGGAAGGAAGGAAGGAAGGAAGGAAGGAAGGAAATGGGAATGAGGGAGGGAGGAAGGAAAGGAATGGGAGGGAGGGAGGGAGGGAGGAAGGAAGGAAGGAAGGAAGGAAATGGGAATGAGGGAGGGAGGAAGGAAAGGAATGGGAGGGAGGGAGGGAGGGAGGAAGAAAGGAAATGGGAATGAGGGAGGAAGGAGGAAGGAGGAAGGAGGAAGGAAGGAAAAGAATGGGAATGAGGGAGGAAGGAAGGAAGGAAAGGAATGGGAGGGAGGGAGGGAGGGAGGAAGGAAGAAAGGAAGGAAAGAACGAAGAAAGGAAGGAAGGAAATGGAATGGGAGGGAGGGGGAGGAAATGGGAGGGAGGGAGGGAGGAAGGAAATGGGAATGAGGGAGGGAGGGAGGAAAGGAATGGGAGGAGGGAGGAAGGAAGGAAGGAAATGGGAATGAGGGAGGGAGGGAGGAAGGAAGGAAGGAAGGAAATGGGAATGGAGGGAGGGAGGGAGGAAGGAAGGAAGAAAAGGGGAAGGAAGGAAATGGGAATGAGGAAGGAAGGAAGGAAGGGAAGAAGGAAGGAAGAGAAGGAAAAGGGGGAGGAAGAAAGGAAATGGGAATGAGGAAGGAAGGAGAAGGAAGGAAGGAAGGAAGGAAGGAAAAGGAAGGAAGGAAGGAGATTATCGCAAATTGTCAAGTATTCCCAGCAAACCCGCCTTTTGCAACGGACTGTTGGTGAATGTGTTAGTGCCGATGGGGTTCAGGTGGTGCTCCAGATGTTTTGGGACAGCACCCGAGACCCCTATTGCTTTTGGTGCTAACTTTGCTTTCTATTTGCAGCTCTTTGTGCATTTTGTGCTCTTCTCCAGTTCCTTCTCTTCTCTTCTGCCGTCTCCAGGCACTGCCACGTCCACAATCCAGATTTTTTGTGTCTTTCTGATCGACCATTGTTAAGTCTGGCACTCTATTAATATTACTATCTCCTGGTTCAAGGTGGTTCACAGAGGCAGGATCAGAGCGATGGGGATTATAACAAGGAGACCCTCCCCTCTGTTTCACTGGACCCCCCCCCAAGGTCTGAAAAAGGGGTGTTGAGGCAGGCACAACTGTTGCCTTCGGAAAAAGGGGCCACATTCTGGGTTAGAAATCAGGGCGAAGGGAGGAGCTGAAAGAAAACCCCTTCTAGGTTGGGCGCCCTTTGAATACGGTGCACCCCTCTCAAGGGAGGGGCTGCCTGGAGGTCCCCACCCCCATTCTGACCCAGTGCTGGCCCCCTGCCCACTCCTGGCCTGAGGAGCTGGCGCAGAGGCAAGGGACAGGCGGCAGCAGAAGGCAGAGCGGGTGGGTCATTCCCATCTCCCTCCCTCCCTCCCATCTCCTTCCTTCCTTTTTTCCTCCCTCCCTCCCTCCCATCCCCTTCCTTCCTTTCTTCCTTCCTCCCTCCCATTTCCTTCCTCCTTTCCTCCCATCTCTCTTCCTTCCTCCCTCCCTCCCTCCCATCTCCTTCCTTCCTTTCTTCCTCCCTCTCTCCCATTTCCTTCCTCCCTCCCTCCCATCTCCTTCATTCCTCCCTCCCATCTCCTTCCTCCCTTCCTCCCTCCCCATCTCCTTCCTCCCTCCCTCCCTCCCATTTCCTTCCTCCCTCCCTCCCATCTCCTTCCTTCCTTTCTTCCTCCCTCCCTCCCATCTCCTTCCTCCCTCCCTCCCATTTCCTTCCTTCCTCCCTCCCTCCCATCTCCTTCCTCCCTCCCTCCCATCTCCTCCCTCCCTCCCTCCCATCTCC
>JARGCV010000677.1:2500-37500 GCA_034064705.1 Bothrops alternatus
GCTCGCGCAGGATAGGGGACATTCGTACCCGCCAGGGTGCCCCCACTACCACCCGCGCGGCCGCATTCTGCGCCAGTTGAAGCCTCCGCGTGCACTTCAAGGGGAGCCCCATGTAGAGAGCATTACAATAGTCCAGTCTGGAAGTGACGAAGGCATGGGTGACCGTGCGTAGCGCGTCCTTATCTAGGAAGGGGCGCAACTGGCGTACCAGACGAATCTGGTAAAACATCCTCCCGGCCACGGCCGTCAGATGGTCCTCGAGGGACAGCCGTGAATCTAGGAGGACTCCCAAGTTGCGAGCCCTTCCCGTGGGGGCCACTGACTCGCCCCCAACAGACAGCGATGGAGTCAGCTGGTTGTACCGGGACGACGGTAACCACAGCCACTCGGTCTTGGAGGGGTTGAGCTTGAGACCGTTCTTCCCCATCCAGATCCGCACGGCCTCCAGGCACTGGGTCAGCACATCAAGAGCTTCATTTGGGTGGTTCGGGGTGGAAATGTACAGCTGAGTATCATCAGCGTACTGATGGAATTCCACGCCAAAACCTCGGATGATCTCACCCAGCGGCTTCACATAAATGTTGAACAACAAGGGCGAGAGTACTGACCCCTGAGGTACCCCACAATCAAGGGGCCTCGGGGTCGACCTCTGACCCCCTGTCAACACAAACTGCGTCTGGCCAGAGAGGAAGGAAGAGAACCACCGAAGCACGGTGCCCCCTATACCCAGCCCCGCCAGTCTTCATTTAAACAGAAGGTCTGGAATGGTATAGGGTCTCCTGCCTGAGCAAAAGGTTGGAGTAGAAGATCTCCAAAGTCCCTTCCATTCTGTTAACCCTGGGAAGCAACTGTCAGAGTTACTGGTTGACTTAATTTTGACAGTGTATGTATCTTGAGCAGGATCCTATTTTACATTCTGAGTTAGAGAAGAGGTTTTTTTAGAGGGAGATGGCATTTGATTTATAGTACAGTCAAGCATTACGAGCTGAAAAATTTGTTTCCCAAGACAAGTAATTGGAATCTTTGGCAAATCGCCCCATTGCCAGGTCTGAGAAACAGACACTATCTGTGAGACACTGATAGTCACTCTTAGCTTTTTTTAAAAAGAAAAAGAAAAGAAAGACTAGATCCAGTCAGAAGAATTGTACCGATCTGGGCTTCTGGTCCTATTCTATGCATGAAATGAATCCAGGTGTTCAAAGAAGTATTTGAGCTGCACTTAACTTACATGGCCATGTCATGATCTTCTGTTAGGACTGTGGTTGAGTAGGGATTGTATAGAAGGAAAGCAAGATACACATCTTGATAACCCCAATCTTTGAAACAACAGAAGGGACCTTGGAGGTCATCTAGTCCAACTCCCTGCTCATGCAGGAGGCCCTATGCATTTCAGACAAATGGCTGTCCAGTCTCTTCTTAAAAACTTCCAATGTTGGAGCATTCACGGCTTCTGGAGGCAGGTGGTTCCACTGGTTAATTGATCTATCTGCCAGGAAATTCCTCCTTAGTTCCAGGTTGCTTCTCTCCTTGATCAGTTTCCATCCGTTGCTTCATGTCCTGCCTTCAGGGGCTTTGGAGAATAGCTTGACTCCCTCTTCTTTGGGGCAGCCCCTGAGATATTGGAAGACTGCTATCATGTCACTCCTAGTCATTAGAACATAGAATAATAAAGTTGGAAGTGACCTGAAAGGTCATCTAGTCTAACCCCCTGCTCAATCAGGAGACCCTATACCATTTCAGACAACTGACTGTCCAGTCTCTTCTTAAACACTTCCAGTGTTGGAGCATTCACCACTTCTGGAGGCAGGTTGTTCCACTGGTTAATTGTTCTCACTGTCAGAAAGCTTCTCCTTAGTTCTAGGTTGCTTCTCTCCTTGCTTAGTTTCCATCCGTTGCTTCTTGTCCTGCCTTCAGGCGCTTAGGAGAATAGCTTGACTCCCTCCTCTTTGGGGTAGCCCCTCAAATACAGCTATCATTTCACCCCTAGTCCTCCTTTTCATTAAAGTAGAAGTTGTTAACAATTCCTTTCTTGTTTCTCTTTGAAGACGTGTTGCTTTTCCTCCCAGAAGCGTCTTCAGTTCTGACTGGGTGATAGGAAATGTTAGGATTTATACTCCTTGCAGAGTATCATTTGTCTCCTTTTAGCGAGTCCTTGACGCCACTTGGACACTTGTCTGTTTCCTCAGGGTCACCCAAGTGGTGCAAATGGGAGTGGAGCCTTCTTGGAGCTGCTGTAAGGACCGTGTTGTAGATTGGAGATAGATGATGTTGTATCCCTCTCCCTCTTTTGAGGGAGGGCTGTTCAATTTTGATCTAGATCAGGGGTTCTCAACCTTGGCCACTTTAAGACTTGTGGACTTCAACTCCCAGAATTCCTCAGCCAGCAAAGCTGGCTGAGGAATTCTGGGAGTTGAAGTCCACAAGTCTTAAAGTGGCCAAGGTTGAGAACCCCTTATCTAGATGGCTTCTTTGACCCCTCTTTCAAACCAGCGGTCCTCTCTGTCCAAAATGTCTTCAAAAGAGACTGGACTTTGTCTTTTAAACGCAGATGGTCCGCTGACTCTTGTCCTGATGGGTTTGTTCTCCTGTGTTGTGTCCTGAGTTTATGGTTGTTTTGTTGCCCCAATGTACAGCTCTGCACCAGGCTCACTGCATTGTATGGCATACACCACGTTGCTCAGTTTGTGTCTGGGTGTTTTATCCTTGGGGTGGACAGCCTTAGTGTATTCTTGGGTTTGAAGTGTGTACATATGTTGCATTATTTAGATATTGGACTTCTAAAATGTAAACTCTGAAGGTGTTATGAATTTTAAATAAAACACGCAATTCAGCAATTTTGTTCCCTGCTTTTTTTTCTTTCTCCTTTCCCCCCCCCCCCCGAAAATCTGTTTAGTTCTTGAAATTGTGGGTGGAGGAGAGAGAGACAGAGAGAGAGAGAGAGAGAGATCATGGGAAGGAGATAAAAGGGTGAACGTGCTGAAATCTGAGCAGCTGGTTTTTGAGAATTTTTGCTGTCCTTGTGAAAGCCTGTCAGCATTATATAGTTGCTTGATCATTTGGGACATCAAGATCCGTCTTCAGCTATTTGAGCTTCTACAATAACTCTAACTGCTAGCTGGGTGATTTCTACAATTTGTAAGGAAGACTAAGCTACTTCTCGAAATAGGAGCAAAAAAAAAAAAGGAGATTTAAGAGGACAGAAAGAGAGAAAAAAGTCAGTGAAATGAAGGGTTAAAATTACAGTGAAACATGGAAGGGCGATGCTTTCTGTCCCTTGGATTGAAAAAAAAATACAGATTAACAGAAGGGACCTTGGAGATCATCCAGTCCAACCCCCTGCTCAGGCAGGAAACCCCATACCATTTCAGGCAAATGGCTGTCCAATCTCTTTTTAAAAATTTCCAGTGTTGGGGCATTCACCGCTTCTGGAGGCAGGTGGTTCCACTGGTTAATTGTTCTATCAGGAAATTCCTCCTTAGTTCCAGGTTGCTTCTCTCCTTGATGAGTTTCCATCCGTTGCTTCTTGTCCTGCCTTCAGGGGCTTTGGAGAATAGTCTATTTGAAAAGGAATAGTACTTTCTCTCCAGCAACTGTATTAATTTCATTTTCTGTTCATTTCCCACGTCATTTATTACCTTTCTTTCCCATGTCACTCATTTTGTGCCTTTGTGCTTGTGGTCGTATTTTCTCTAATAATTGCAAAAGCATAAAAGGCTGATATTTTCCAGAGAATACGGCATATAAAGCTTTCAAGTCACCAGTGCTGCTGTTTCTGACAGTCGCCATGCTATAAACAGGGGAGAACACCACCAGCCTTTTCATCACAACGTACTTCCCCACGGATAATTTTCATGTTTTGTCACATTCAATATCTCAAGGATCGCCCGTCCCTCCAGAGCGTTCTGTAGATGTCAGACGTATTAATCAATTTGCCAAACAATGCCATTCAGCAACTCCGATACTTAATTCAGGATGTTCTTCTAGGAAAATAAAATGTTAAAAATAGGAATAAAAAGGATTTTGTTCTGTTTCATTCAGTCACCTTTTTTTTTTAAAAAAATATTCATCTTTCTCTCTGGAAATGAATTAACGTTCCAACAAGCCCACACTTCTGATCATTAATAACATTTACACAATCGGTTGAACCTTAAGCCTTTCTCATAAAAATGCCCACAAAGGATCATATTCTGTTAAAATTCAAAAAAGAAATTAAACTGACCCTCCCAATAAATCATATTTCCATTTATTCCATGCCAGAAATTCAGTGACTAACACATCAGCCCCAGTGCCTAGGGGAAGGACCAGATTTTCATAGGAACAGAACAGAACAGAACAGAACAGAACAGAATAGAAAATATGGAATGGAATGGAACATAATAGAATAGATCTTGGAGGTCATCTAGTCCAACCCACTGCTCAGGCAGGAAACCCTGTATCATTTCAGACAAATGGCTGTCCAGTCTCTTCTTAAAGACTTCCAGTGTTGGAGCATTTACCGCTTCTGGAGGCAGGTGGTTCCACTGGTTAATTCTTCTCACTGTCAGGAAGTTTCTCCTTAGTTCTAGATTGCTTCTCTCCTTGATGAGTTTCCATCCGTTGCTTCTTGTCCTGCCTTCAGGCGCTTTAGAGAATAGCTTGACTCCCTCTTCTTTGGGGCAGCCCCTGAGATACTGGAAGACTGCTCTTCTGAAACCGTTCTTTGCATTTTTTAGCCTCCACCCCCCCCAATAACCTTTGTTGCTCTTCTCTGCACTCTTTCCAGAGTCTCAACATCTTTTTATATATTGGAACCCAGTTCCAGCAATTGTTCTTTATATGTTTTACCCTCCGGTCCAAATCTAAGTCCAGCCACCTGTGAATTGCATTGTGACTGTTGTCTAACACCAATGTGCTTTGGCCATTAGTAGTTCAGATAGCCACAAGCCTAGTAGGACCCAGTGTCATCATATATAGGTGTGATGTGGTATTCCTTAAATTGCTTGTTTAGGTGCCTTCTGGAACAGCTAAAACGTCTGAACGCTCAGATGTTGAAGTTATCCACTTGGGTCGTGTATGACTCCAGGCAATTCTCTGGGCAGGTGGTCTCTCCCCATCTCCCCATCTTGCACTTCTTGAGTTGCTCCATGCTCTGGCTGGTGTTAGCTTTGATGGTGTCCATCCACACCATATTCTTGGGTGGCCTGTTTTCCTTTCACCCCTAACTCTTCCCAACAGAATTGCTTTCTCCGGTGAATTTCCCCACATGCCATGGCCAAAGTCAGTCAGACGCAGTTTCATGATTTTTGCCTTCTCGAGACACATCTGGTACTATGTTCTGAATGTTCTACAAGGACATTATCTGTATTTGAAAACCGTTCATTTAATATTTAATGTGTATTATATTATTTGAGGATTGGGCCACAGTGGCATTAGCGCTAAGTGGCTTTCCAAAGACAACGGGGGACGTTGTAGTTTGTGACTTTTAAGGCATCGTGCTTTACAGCTGCCTACGCTGAATCTATCTAGAGATACCTACAGCCTTACTATCTACTTTGAGTCGGTGCTGAGGGATAAAGATAATAAAATAGTTCTTTTTTTCACAAGATCACATCGATTGAAAAAGAAAATTGAATAATGCTAAACATGGCATGAAACTGAGAACTGCCCAGTGCTAACAGGCCAGAGATAAGCCATGCCAACCTGGACATTGGACCTCAAGTGGCAAACAACTATGAGAAACTGCCCAGCTCCAATATAAGAGGTTGGTATTTCTTTATCCAACTGATGTGTCCGGTATATGTACTGCTCTATTATAATTGGAGGGCCTATAGGTCCAATACATAAGTAAACATATAAACAATCATACAAACAAATGAATGAATACGCACAAAATAAAATAAACTCAAGTATGTAAGGACCAATTTTAATTTCTGGGGGATAGTATCCAGACATGAGGGCAATCTCTGGTTTAAAAAAAAAAGTATTGTTTGTTACTAAAAATAAACTCTCCAAGCTTCAAACGGTTAAATCAAAACCTTGTTTGCAAAATGCTTTTTTTTACACTTAATATCTCTTTTTTGAGGGTTGTGTTTGTTGACAGCCTGATTGCTTATTATTTCCCTGTTTCTGAGTTCCCATCTCTTATTGTCAACCTCATGAAAGCTTATTAAAAGCTCTTTTGTGTTCCTGCATCTTCTCCTGCCTCAACTTTCAATAGTACAGTAAATCACTGCAGAGTTAAGTTGGAGTCAGAGAATTCACTTAAAAAAGAAAGAAAGCGAGAGGCATGCCCCATATTGAAGCAAGAGAGGGTTGGACCTGTTTTCTTCAAATGTATTGGGGGGGGGGGAAGTGAGGGAAATGTCCTTCTTTAGTTGATGAGAAAGTTAGCCCCTGAGAAAAACTTGAAGATTTTTTTTTAACAGAAATGAGAATTCAATTTTTTAGATTTTGGGTTTCAATCAGGTTTCCAAAGGGCTCCATTCATCCTGTGGATCGAAAGTTTATGAATGGGGAAGGCTTCACCAGTCAATGAAAGATAAAGAACATAGAATTATAGAGTTGGAAGAGACCTCAAATGATGGAACTCTCACAAGTTCTGGAGGGAGAAGGAGGAGGAGGAGGAGGAGGAGGAGGAAGAAGGAGGAGGAGGAGGAGGAGGAGGAGGAGAAAAAGAAGAAGAAGAAGAAGAAGAAGAAGAAGAAGAAGAAGAAGAAGAAGAAGAAGAAGAAGAAGAAGAAGAAGAAGAAGAAGAAGAAGAAGAAGAAGAAGAAGAAGAAGAAGAAGAAGAAAGAAGAAGGAGGAGGAGGAGGAGGAAGAAGGAAGGAGGAGGAGGAGGAGAAGAAAAAGAAGAAGAAGAAGAAGAAAGAAGAAAGAAGAAAGAAGAAAGAAGAAGAAGGAGGAGGAAGAAGAAGGAAGGAGGAGGAGAAGGGGGAAGAGGGGGAGGAGGAGGAGGAGGAAAAAAGAAGAAAGAAGAAAGAAAAGAGGAAGGAGGAGAAAAGGAGGAGCGTTTGGCCTACTCACCAGGCCATTATTCAAGGATACCTAGTTGCAACTTGCAACATCAGAACCAATAAGTTGGGTTGTTACTCTAGAATAGATCCTGTGGATATACACCCAATAGTTCCAGGAAACCACCTTTCGGACCCCCTTCTGCTCCAACCATAGTGACGGGTCCCCCATTAAGAAGCAACACACCCCCATCTTAGGAAGGAATACAGATTTGGAAGAATGCAACTGTATGATGAATCAGATAGAGACAAAGGAAACATAACAACACATACTTAGAAACAGAGAGGAAGTTACAAGGTTTAGCACCACAAAGACAAGCAGCAGAAATCCAAGTAGGGACAAAGGAAACGTAAAGCTTAAGCAAGATATAACGCTACAGGGGCAAAATGACACGTATGCTCAAACAAGGTGCAACTCCATAGACAAATGGACACGTAGATTAAAAGCAAGATGAGGCTCCAAAAAAGGGAATAGCTTTGTGAAATGTTAGTTCCCTATTTTTGGAAATCAACTGTATAAAAAATTATGCTATGCTGTTGTTAGGGTCTCAGCTCCCAAATTGGACTGGGACCCTTTTGCTGAAGCGCTTCAATAAAAGTTTTGCAAAAGTCTGGCTCTGATTGGCTTCTGTGCCAGGCTGAACCAATTTTTGGGCAACAGCCCCCTCACATTGTAATACTTTTAAAATAATCGCATACACATCCCACAAGTGCTGTTTTGGCCCCACCTTGACCTTAATACAGCAACCAATAGATTAAAAAAAGATTCTGCTTATCTGGTAGATCTGTATTTTAATAGCAGGAGACAAATATCAATATTCATTCTTTTATTCACCTAGACGGACTCATTCTGTATATGGGCAATGTGACCCTATTGATTCGTCTCTGCAATTGACTGCTCATAAACCTCTGGATTCTAGCTGATACTATGTCTTTGAAGGAGCCACTGCTACCATTTTACAAAAACCAGGGTGGACAAAGATTTGAACGTTATTGAACAATCCATGTCTGGATCACAAGAACTCAAACTTTTAAGCATAAGCCGGGCTGATTGGTATCGGGTATATTTTAGAAAGGTCAGTAATGGTGGTGGTAGAACAGCGAGACCCCAAATATAGCAAAAATCACAGAGTGGACATTTTCTAGCAACCTAGAACTAAGGACAAACTTCCTGACAGTTAGAACAATTAACCAATGGAACAACCTGCCTCCAGAACCGAGGCCTCACTAATGGGGAAGGGTCGTTTGCATGCAGACATGTGCAACGCTCAGTTGCCACGAGTTCCCCAAGAGAAAGCATGGCCAACACTTGCTAGGAGAGGGGTGATATTTTTTTTGGCTCCATGGTTAGCGTGAATAAACCTGATAGCTCAAGGCAAATCCATGCATAGTTTTACACTCCAGCACCCTAGCCCTTCACGGGGGCTGAAAAATGTATTGGGAGTGCTATTCACCTCCCATCCTTAGGTCCTATCTAGGTAATGATCAACCTGCAGAACGACTCCACAAGAATGTTATTGCTTTGACAGGTGTAGATGGTATGTTGGGCAGGCCTGGATTCATATTAATGATTCAACCCATCCATCAGAATAGAGCTGGAAGGGACCTTGGAGGTCTTCTAGTCCAACCCCCTGCTCAAGCAGGAGATCCTATGCCATTTCAGACAAACGGCTGCCCAGTCTCATCTTAAAAGCCTCCATTGATGGAGCACCCACAATTGTTTTACTTTGAAGACGCTTCTCTTTTCATCCAAGAAGCTTGGATGAGAAGCTGAAGAAGCTTCTGGGATGGGAAGCAAAATGTCTTCAAAGAAAAAAAAGGAAGTCCAATTGCCTCTTGAAAAAACACCTTCCAGCACTGATGATGTTGCCTAGTTTGGATAATGAAACATCTGCAAGAGAACAAGCAAGCTTGGACAGGACCAAGGACCCCTCATTTCAACCGTAAGCTACAAATATTCTCCTTTATCCATTTTGATTCTTGCTTATCAGGCCAGGCCAAGAAAACAATCCCCAAAGGAATTTGGGATTTATCTCCCAGTCTCTTAGACAGACCTCTGATCTGCCCAATGGTATTATGTCTCTTGTCCCAAAACATTCCAGATGGATTTAAGATACATTTCAACATAGAATTCTCGGTTATTTTAGCATGCCCCTACCCTACAGCCATTTTTGCAAAGGAGGGGTGTTTATTTTCTATTCTTCCCTTCAGAAGCTGTCAATCTGAGATTCTTCTAGTCTCATTTATTTCAAGAAATCAATAAGACTTCAACAGGCTGAACTTGGTCGTGACAGTGTTCAATATTATTTGGAACCAACTCTTAGTATCTCGGCTGAGGTCTTAGCAGCTGTCTTCTTGATGTCAGAAAATAAGATGGTCCTGTAAATAGTCCAATACAGTTTCTTTCAGATTTGTTAATTGTCTTTGCTCACACTTTGGCCCTTTTTTCCTGGAAAAGCAAAGATTGAGGAAAAAATAATAGGCTGATCTGTTATTCTAAACCCATTATTGGGAAATGAAACTGACAATTTGCCTTTTTTTTTTTTTGTCTAAATGACCAAATCATGGAGTCCTCATTTCAGCACTTAACAAGTGGCCTACTTTTATATTGGATGTGGCAGCTTGATGTGTGGCGATATCCAAGCCAAAATGACCCACAGCCTCCAGAACGCTCACAAAAATGGACCTCCTCAGAGTGAGTTGGCTGTTTTCATTCTTCTTTCACTACAGCCTATTAGCAATGTTTTATGGGTATCTGGGATATAATCAAAGACTCCAAGAGTCTGAGCTAATGAGCATGTCAGAAGCCAGTCCAAAAAACAGTGGGGTCTAGTGTGCTTGACAAGGAAGACTTCATCGCTAAAGGTCAGAAACCAGAGGGAACTTTGTTGATTGAGAAGCAAAGAATGTGTGGATCACATAGCCGACTTCTTATAAATGCTTTCCCTTACATTTGCTATTTTGCTGAAATGCTGAAGCATGGATCATGACTTCTACAACATTATCCTACCCCTAAAACTTGACACACACTTTCCAGGTCGTTCTGCCAAAAAAGCCAAAGGAATCCTAGGCTGCATTAACAGAGGGATAGAATCAAGTTCACATGAAGTGTTGACACCACTTTACAAGGCCTTGGTAAGGCTACACTTGGAATACGGCATCCAGTTTTGGTCAACACGATGTAAAAAAGATGTTGAGACTCCAGAAAGAGTGCAAAGAAAAGCAACAAAGAGGATTATGAGACTGGAGGCTAAAAACATATGACAAATGATTAAGGGAACTAGGTATGTCCAGTCTAATGAAGAGAAGGACTAGGGGTGACATGATAGAAATTAGATTAGATTAGATTAGATTAGATAACCTTTATTGTCATTTTTTCCTGTGGGCACAACGGCACACATTAAAAATGAAATTTAGTTGCTTGCTCTCAAGTATATACATACATAATACACATTTAAGCATATTATATACAACATATGTATAGATCTACACCCTTACATATAAGTAACATATAAATCTTCCAATATTTGAGCAGCTGCCACTAAGAAGAGTGGGATCAACTTATTTTTCAAAGCATCTGAAGGCAGGACAAGAAGCAATGGATAGATACTAATCAAGGAGAGGCCCAATCTGGATTTAAGGAGAAATTTCCTGAGAATTAAAACAATTAACCAGTGGAACAAGTTGCCACCAGAAGTTGTAGATGCTCCATCACTGGAAGCTTTTAAGAACAGAGTGGATGGCCACTTGTCTGAAATGGTGTAGGTTCTTCTGCTTGAGCAGAGGGTTGGACTACAAGACCATCAAGGTCCCATCCAACTCTATTATTCTGTTATTCTCTGACTACAAAGTTAGTGGTGTATTGGCTTAAAAGCTTAAATACTATCATTCCTCAAGACCGTTTAATAATTAGAAATCTTCTCCATCCCCTTTGTTTTGTTCTACACGTGACTTGTAGCCCCAGCGGTTCGGACAACTGTAACCCCTGCCGTTCTTTCGTCTATGGGGTGTGACTGAGTGTCTGTCACGCTTCCATCTCCCATCGAATTAAACCCCCAGCTGGGTGCTCACAGGAGATGATGTGAGACGAAAGTGAGCAATAATGCAGCCTTTGCAAGATTTGCACATTATTCCAGCAATATTCATCTGTTGCCATATGGAGGAGAAGCCTTTGCTGACTTCCCGGCATTTGCTATAATTCCCTCAAACCACCCATGTCTTGCACACGTTCACATAGCATGCTATTTTTATGAATATTTTGCAAATAGCACGTGCCGTTTATTTATTTAGCATATGGCATGCAGCATCAGGGAAATCTACGCATGCTGGACACAATGCACGCCGTCCTGACAGCGTAGCCATGCAGATCAGTGTCGTAGACTCTGCACAACTACTCCATTGTGAGCTAAACTCCTCAATGCGTTGGTCTTGCAAGGATCCATAGCTTTTATTCTGGGAGATCTGATCAGTTTCCAGGCAATGCTAGCAGAGATTTTTCTTGCTGTCCCTGACAATTCCATCTTATTCCAACTTCTTAACGATGTATTTCCCAATTGCTAGCTGACAGCATTTAGAGAGCTTTATTTTCTTTATGCCAAGAGTGGATTCTCTACCTTTTCAAATGTTCTATCAGATTCTTAGAGGTGTTCCTGCTTGTTGAAAAACGTCAGAACCGTAATCACAAAGGGCTAGAGAGAATTTGTTTGCCTGTAGCATTGTCTTCTCCCAGATAATTATGGGCCTAACCAGTTAGGAGCCTTAATCAAAACTTTACAGTTTTAAAAATAGCAATGAATCAAGTGGAATGGTCTCCAAAGGTCCACACCCACCATGTTCAGCATATCCTTTTTTGAATTTGGTAAACAATGGCACATAAATAGTAAGCATGCGTTCAAATTTACAGAAATATATTATGTTTAACTATGTGCCATAAATAGGTCATGTCAGCTTTTGTTCGCTTATGAAACAAAACATGTAATTTGACCAGGGACACTAACGTAAAGCATGCCCTATTTCTCTCTTTTATATGGAATTATTATCCTTACTCTGAGATGGATTCAACTATATTTGTGAATCTTCATAGCATGGCAGCCATTTTAAGAATGCAGACTTGCCCTCCGCTGACTTAAAACACATCCTCCATGTTATCAAGCTCCTTTTCCCCATCTTTCCAACAATTAACAAACACACGTTCACATCCACACAAATTGTCAGAAATTATACAGGCGGTGAAACGGCAGGAGATCATATAAGCAGAACCCAGATAGAAGAATGAATGATAAGGATGGGATAAGAACCATTGAAGGGGGGGGGGAGTCATCAACCTAACTGGATTTCAACACTTAAAGCTCTTTGTTTGGCTTACATTTTATGCACGCCTGACATTCTGTAGACTGTTTACCTGGTATTTTTCGAACGCAAATGCAATTGAAGGTATAAAAGAGTTTATGCCTATACGTATAAATATAATGTGATGGAGCACCCACAACTTCTGGAGGCAAGTAGTTCCACTGGTTGATTGTCCTCACTGTCAGGAAATTTCTCCTTAGTTCCAGGTTGCTTCTCTCCTTGATCAGTTTCCATCCACTGTTTCTTGTCTTGCCTTCTGTGGAAAACAGTTTGACCCCTTTGTAGGATAATCTGAGCAGCTGGAGATGTTCTACCAGGCTCCTGGCCAAGCAAGGGAGTAAATCCCTTAATTATAGGCAGCTGGCTGATTTAAGAGGCAACTTCACCCCTTGTTCCTTTGCTGGAAACAAATTTCTGATCTGTGGCTCTTGTGTGATGTTTGTGTGGTTTCTGCTTATGAACCCCTGATCTCTGGACTGACAGACAGCCCTGTTCTATCTAGCTCTTGGATCTCTGGACTGGATTTTAACTGTTTTTCTTCATGCAAGTTTAAAAACAAAACTTACTCAGGCAAGTTTCTTTCAGGGCCTTCTTTTTTGGTTTGCATTCCTTTTTTTAAAAATTTTTTTATTAATTGAACACATAAAACAGTGCACTGTGAAAAGTGCCCTCCACCAGACAAAATACAAACATTAACAAACATTAATCCCACCACCAATATGGAAGATTCAATTTCTATTACATATATACTTCTCAACTCTGGGTTACATTATTCATACTTTATAGAGTGACTGAATTTTATTCTTTATTTTTGCATCGCCTATTAAGTTCAACATATAATTTTTTACCTTTTCCCACCGCTTCATCGTTGCCACCAATTTACCTTCATTATAATTGTGTAATCTAATTTCCATTATTTGATAGTGAATGTGATCTACCATGTACTTACACCAATTTTGTATATTCCATTTCTTCGTATCTTTTCACCCAAGCACTATAGTTGCTTGTGCGCTTTCTATTGCTGCAGTTTTAATTTCCTTGTATTCCTTTACCTCACTATTTTTTATTAATAGCGCCACTTCCTTAGTTATTCTCCAATTAATATTTAGCATCTTATTTACCTCAATTTGTATTTGCATTCCTTCTCTGCTGTCATCTCCTTGACCTTGAGTAAACTCTTAATTTCCATAGCAACTGGTGTGTGAGTATATAATGGAAACTCCATCCATTAAGGAAGATTTCTTTCCAGCAAGGAAGGAAGCCATTGTTTCACTATTCTTTTCCTTACCTTTGATTTTCTTTCACAAATGACTTCATTTGCTTTTGTAATTTCCAGGTGTTGTCCTCTGGCTCTATGGCTTTATTAAATATCCGATAGATAGGACGAATGATCCCAATTTTACAAGCCATTGAAAAGGATGAACAGACACCAGCTTGCAGTTTTACCTTTCCTTCTGATGTATTCCATGATCTCTCTAGCTTTCTCCTGGGATTCCATGATCTCTGTAGCCTCTTTCAGGAGACTTGCAACTGCTAACCAAAAAAATAGCAGTCTTCAGAACACATTTAACTGAATTATTCATTTATTTTTCCCCCAGTTAATTGTTTCACTGCATTGTAAGATGCTAATAATACCAATATACTTAGTTAACATCTGCAATGTGTTTATACAACAGAAAATAAAAATGGCTAACACTGTGATGATTTAAATTAATTAAACTTTTAAGGATGTGAAAATTTTGTATTAATGTTTAGTACGAATCATACAATTTACACTCTACAATTTATACTTAATGGGATGTTGGCAAGCAATTGCATTGAATCTTTTATAATATGAAAAACTTTCAATCCTTGAGCGTAATACTTATTCCTAAATTCTCCACAGCATTGTTATTTATAAATGAGGAAAGGAGGAACTGCTTAGAAAAAATACCTAGGTATTTAATTTCTGACTTCCCCCCTTTCTTTATATCCAACTGATTTACAGTGTTTATAAACGGAGCCCTTAAAGTCATTTTTAAGTGTTTACACTTGTCTGGCTGTATGATATACTGCATACATGGAAACCACCACTCTTTAAAGCGCTGCTTGCTTTCCATTATCATGAAAATATGGTCATCTTTCATTCGAGACCCTTTACAAGGTTTACAACAACACAAATATTGCAATGGTCGCCAATCTTTCTGGCTCTGCGGACCGGCGGGAGGGGGAGAGGGGCTGGGTTCTGTGTGACTGCAGCTCCATTTGTGTAAGTGGGCAGGCATGCACGCATGCCATGTGCACAAATGCGTGCACACACAAGTCCACCCACTTTACGAGCAAGTGGAACTACACACACGCATGCACTTGCCCGACACTTCCAGGGCCTGGTTCTGAACAGACCGCAGCCGGGGGTTGGGGACCTCTGGAATATTGGATCAAGGTTCAATTATTCATTGAATGTTTGGGTTCTGATTCTCTCCCTGTGTAAGCACGGTCTTGCAATAAAGCAATATATTGACAAACAACAAAATCAAGGGATCTGCTTGCTGATGCTAACCTTCTTATTACGGTTTTCATCTTGCAGATTAAAATAGAGGAATTATGGCACTCTGGATTCTAAAGAGAGTATTTTTTGCTGTTTCTTAGCTTTATCTTTTTTCCCCTTTTCTTTGCAAGCTGACTCTGCCAGGGAATGAATGGAAGAACTGGAGATGGATAAGGAGGATTTTTTTTTAAAAAAAATATCAAACCAGCACCGACCTCTCCCTCAGAGATGACTTTTTCAGAAAGCAGATGGTTAGCTAGTTTACGAACGGCTTCCCCTTGGCTAGTTACAGCGTGTGTAAGCACCATATTTTGCTTTAGCTGCTATTCATATTCCCTGCAAATGAGCTGTAGAAATTAGTAGACCCCTAAATGAATCTTCCAGAGGCAACTTCCAAGAAGTAAATTGCAAGCATGTACATTTTAACCTTTTTTTTTAAATCTTTTCCAAATAAAATAACTTGTTCCTTATGTATCCCATGATTTCAAGAAACTAAACTCACCAGAATCATGGTTCACAGCTATCAATGTTGGTCAGGTTTGTCAAAATGCAGTTTTGATCATTGCTAGCCGTGTGGATGGGGGAATATCAGAACTGAAATCCGATGTATCTGGAGAAGGCCTGCTTGAAAACAAGGTGACATGTAAGCACGATCACAAAAGACAAAAGGGGAGTTATTTATTTAACTTTGGATTAGTGCATTAGATAAGCCTAGCTATCAAGCCTAAATTCAAAGACAACATAATGAGATCAAATGGAGTCCAGTTCCTTATTTACACAGAATCTCACCAGACTAAAACTGTAAGCTTCTATCCCATGGGGCGGGCAGCAGGGGCAACTTTACAACTTGTGGACTTCAACTCCCAGAATCCTTGAGCCAGCCCTGTTGAAATCCACAGATATTCCAAAATAGCTGAAGTCAAACTATTTTCCAAAGTACCAAAAGGCAGGACAAGAAGCAACGGTTGGAAACTAAGCAAGGAGAGAAGCAACCTGGAACTAAGGAGAAATTTCCTAGTGGTGAGAGCAATCAACCAATGGAATGGGTTGCCCTCAGAAGTTGTGGGTGCTCCATCACTGGAGGCCTTCAAAAATGGTAGAATGGTATACGGTCTCCTGCTTGAACAGGAGGTTGGAGGTTGGAGATACCTCCTAGGTATCTTCTGACTCTATTATTATTCTATGTTCTCAATTATAACGTTGTCGTAGTTGCCCACTCTTGCTGTAATCTCTCAAGTATACCTGTCATGGTTGACTTGCCGACTGGAAGCCTGAGACAGACCCAACACCCCAAGGTCATTGGCTGGGAACCTCCAAGGCAGACAGACTGTTCCCAAAACAATGTGAGTGCAGATGATTGGTGGACATTGGAAAATGGGAGGTCCAGGAGGGGAAAGGGAAAGTTTTCCTATGCTGTTTGCACATAAAGTTGTTAGAAATGGCTCTTCTACTTCTATGCAATCCTCAGGAAAGTTATACTCTTAGACATACATCCTTCCACACTCAGGACAAGCTGCCCTATAAAACAGTGTTGCTGTACCCTCTTTTCTGCAGCTTGCCCCTAAAGGCAAACTCCTTGCTTTGAGGAATAAATATTTCTCATTTTTATTTATTCTTGTGCAATCCTGGCTCCAGTTGGAACCCCAAGTTATTCAGTTAAGAATGTAAAAAAGAGAGAAATCTTGGATCCGGCCAAAACCCTTCAATAACTTTGATGGCACTGTGTGAAAAGAGAGTTGAACATTTACTGAAGCCTAGAGCAGCTGCTTGGAAACCCAATTTAGAGGGAACCAACAAGTGGAAATTAATGAACTGAATTAATGAACCATGTGCTGAAGCTCAGATAAAGATCACAGGAAAGCACCATTAGGAAAAAGGTTGATGGCAGTAGCAGTAATCTCTTAAAATCATACCCAGGAACTTTGCAGAGGTTGTTTGCTTGAGCTGAGATGATTGTTTGCATCTTACAGTTCTGAGAGTAGATCATTCTCTTCTTGATAGGTTCAGAATATGTTACACCGTCATCAAACCGTGAGTAGAATTTTACTTCCCCCTGCCCCTACCACCCCATTGCCAGTGCATAAGATGAGTAAATCTTGGTTGCCAGATTTTCATTTCTGTGTCACAGATCATTTTGATAGGGTTTAATGTGGATTTTACAGGAATGGAAATACAAATGTTTGCGTGTGTCTGGATACACGCAAAATGTCTCTTTGAACTAGTCATGCTCCAAAGTTAGGGAGCTTGCTGTGTTGGGATGTATGTCTGTGGAGATTCTCCGTCATCCAGGTCATGGCTGTCCCAAAGGTGCTTTTTCAAGAGGCAAGTGGACTTCCTTCACAAACTTAGCAATGTGACACACACACACACACACACACACACACACACACACACACACATAATTTTATATTACAGTGCAGTGAGCCATGTGCAGACCTGAACATTGGAGAAGCAAAACAACTACTTCACAAACTCACAGCACAACATAGGAATGCAAACCCATCAGGACCAGCTTCAGTGGTCCATCTGCATTTGAAAGACAACGGCCGTTCTCTTTCAAAGACAGCAAAGTCCACATTCTGGACAGGGAGGACTGCTGGTTTGAAAGAGGGGTCCAAGAGGCCATCTAGAGTACAAATGAACAGCCCTCCCTCAACAGAAAGACCCCACCCATCCCCTGTCTACAACACAGTCCTTTGGACAGCTCCAAGAAGGCTCCGCATCTGTTTGCATCCTGATTCAGGAGACCTTGAGGACACAGATAAGTCCCCAAGTGGCCTCAACGACTCTCAGAAAGAGTGCTAAGGACCAGCTGTCTGCAAGGAGTATAAATCCTTCCATTCTCCACCATCCAGTCAGAGCTGAAGAAGCTTCTTGGATGAGATGTGAAACATCTTCAAAGAAAAACAAGAAAGTCCCGTTGCCTTTTGAAAAAGCATCTTTGGGTCTGTTGGATTTACGTTGTCCAAAACTACCTGGCATCCTTTATAAGCAACCAGCAAGGCTTCATCTTGGTTTCACAGTGGGTGGCAAAGGCAGACTTCCACCTTAAGCCCTCAAGGTACTTTTCAGCCTTGGCTGCTTGGTGTCAATTGAATTTGAAAGCTGTCACAAGCTTTAGAAGAGAACTGAGAGCTGAATCTTGAGTTTTTGTAAGTCTAGGAGTCTTTTCTCTTCTTTTTCGGCTTCCATTTTGTTTGTTTCCCCCAAACTTCACGTGAAACTGTTTACCTGGTGTAGTTATATATGATTTTGAGAAAAGAAGAAAAGAAAATAGAAAGAAGAAAAGAAGAAACGAAACGAAAAAGGGATAAGATTAACCGGCTTGTTTTAATTTGAGAAAAATTGCACCTTTTATAAACGCTTTCATAAGAAAATTAAAAGATCCCGTGGTTTGCCTTGAAGGTCTCTGCTTTGTCTGGTTCATCTGCTCATTTGATGGCAAGGCTGGGTTTTTCCTCCCCTCCGTATCCTTGCCAATCAAATCCCAGACTCAATATTGCCCGATGCCTATTATTACGACCCCTTTCATATAACATAATAATCTCCTAAAAGATTGGAATCTTCTAGTAATTTAGAATTTTTGCATTTATATTTTTCTCCCTCCCTCATTCTCGAACACACACATACACGCACACACAAATGAGAGAAATGAGAAGTGAGTGGAGATTTATTGAAATGCTCTTAATGTATATTACTTATCAATGATGTAAATAATAAATCCATTCTGTATAATATAGGATTGTGACATTAATGCCTGTGCTTGGAACTATTTTAGCATCTGTCTTCTAGATTCTAGACCATACTGTCAATAAGTGACAGAACAGGCAAATCACACAGCATTGCAAATTATATTTCATTTGTCCACAGGTCCAAAGAAATTATTATATGATAACTTAGAGCTGTCATGAGAGATTTTTCATTCATAATTCTTTTTTTTAAGACACGTGATTATTATAGGTGGTATAATAATAACTTGTAAGTGGAATTTGTCCTCCTGTAGCTTAATTCCATCGTTCTGTATCCTTCTTTGTGGAATAGAAAAATCTTGATGTTCTACTGCATGGCATCCTTTTCAAATATTTGAAACTACCCCCACATTCAATCTTCTAAAGAAAAACATTCCCGTTTATTTCCGTCTGTCTACAGAGGATATGATTCTAGTTCCTGGATCCTTCTGTTTTATTTCTCCAAACACAGAGTCTGGAATCTGTTAACATCTGAATTCAGAAACGGAGTATCTAGAAGTAGGCAACCTTCTCAATATTTGACCTTTTGGTAACTTCTCCCCAGGGATTTCATTTTACACATCATTTACTCACACTGAGAAGCACTTCCCTCCTCCCTCACTAACATCCATAGCACCCCCCCTTCCACAGTTATATAAATTATGCTTAACTGAGCAACTGGCGGGTTTTCCCTTGTGACGCAAAGCCAAAATTATCTCCCTACAGAAGAAAAATATTTCACCAATTCCTTCCATTTCCTCCTCTTCCTTTAATTTAATAAAACCTTCCCTCTTTAACGAGTGCTTCCATTTCATACTAACCCTGTAGCCCAGCATTTATGATTTTACTTTGAGCAATGGCCAATCTAAGTCTCAAATTTAACAAAAAAGGGGGGGGACTCTCCGGTTTAATTTATACAGAGTCTTCACAATTTCCAATTTAAGAAGCAAATTGACTATTTTGCAGAACTGATTCACCAGCATCCTTCATTATTCCCATTATACCGGGATACTCAAGTTAATCTTTCGACATGACTTAGAAAATGTGGCCAAAATATTCCTCTGGAAATTAGGAGATGATTTTCAATGTTATCGATATGTCAAATGCAATAATACGTGACAATCTTTTCCATGTCCAGCTTTTTCTTTGTGGAAAATATCCCAAGGCAATCTGCCATCCACGTGAAGCTAAACTGAGCATCCGTGCATCAGCCAAGGAAGGTCCTCATGCTTGTGCAGGCTTCCTGTTGTGTAGGAACCACAATGGAGTTTATTGCCTGAATTTTTGGATGCTGTTTCAGAAGATGCTCGGGGCAATGCAGTGGTGGGAAAGTGGTTTCCAAGCCAATTTGGGAACTAAAATAGTAAAGCTTTGTGTCAGGCCTATCAACTGTGAGACCCCTCTTGCAGTTACTGTTTTTCAGATTAGGTGAAACCTGGCTGAAAAACAGTAATGGCGAGAGGGACCCTGGAGTCCCAGTGGACGATCACTTAAATACGAGCCAGCCGTGTGCAGCAGCAGCCAAAAAAAACTAATACAATCCTTAGTTGTAGAAACAGAGGCACAGAATCAAAATCACATGAAGTATTAGTACCAATTTATAAAGCCTTAGCAAGGCCACACCTGGAATCCTGCGTCCAGTTTTGGTCACCACATTACAAAAAAGATGTTGAGACTTTGGGAAAAGTGCAGAGAAGAGCAACTAAGAAGATTAGAGGCCTGGAGACAAAAACATAGGAAGAACGGTTGCAGAAGTTGGGAATGGCCAGTCTAGAGAAAAGAAACACTAGGAGGCACATGATAGCAGTATTCCAGTATCTGAGGGGCTGCCACAAAGGTCAACCTATCCTCCAAAGCACCTGAAGGCAAGACAAGCAACAATGGATGGAAACTAATCAAGGAGAGAAGCAGCCTAGAACTAAGGAGAAACTTCCTGACAGTCACTGGAACAACCTACCTTCAGAAGTTGTGGGTGCTCCAACACTGGAGGTTTTTAAGAAGACTGACAGCCACTTGTCTGAAATGGTATAGGGTTTCCTGCCTGAGCAGGGGTCCCAGGGGGAGGGCCTTCTCTGTTGTGGCGCCCACCCTCTGGAACCAACTGCCCCTTGAAGTCCGCGTTTCTCCCACTCTCCCGGCCTTCCGAAAGAATCTTAAAATCTATCTTTGCCGGCAGGCCTGGGGATGATTGTGATTGTTGCTTGAAAGTTGTACGTGTGTTGGGTGTCTATTTTTAATATTTTGATTGGACTTAGATTCTTTGATGTTTTGTATATGTTGTAAGCCGCTCCGAGTCTCCGGAGAGGAGCGGCATACAAGTCCAATTAATAATAATAATAATAATAATAATAATAATAATAATAATAATAATAATAATAATAATAATAATAATAATAATAATAATAATAATAATAAGGGGCTGGACTAGAAGACCTCCAAGGTCCCTTCCAGCTCAATTCTGATTGATACTTTAGATCACACATGGGGATTCATCTGCTTGAATTTGACTGAGGTGAACTTTTGCAAAACATGTTTCCCAGTGAAAGTCTGCATTAATTCTTTTTTTTTTCCCCAGTTCCCTAGAAAATGTTCCTTTGGTTGAATGCTGGTTAAATTTTCTCCACCATTATCTTGATCTGTTCCAATATGTGGCATAGTTTTTCCCCACACAACGATGCTCTGGAAAATTGTGTGAAGGCTTCCAACTTGATTGTTGACACTGCCAACTTTAATAGCAGAAAGCAAGGAACAATGAGAAAATCTGCTTCTGCTAATGGACAATTCTACTATGGATTTCTGAAATATTTACCCTTTTGTAGGAAGAAAAAAAATAATTGATGAAATGGCTCACCCAGCTTTATTTGCTCATGGAGAATATTTAGATGTCATTTTCAGGTAATTAATTTGGGTCCTATTTTGTGCTAAGCAAAGACTATATTTATTATTTCTCTATTCACAGACAGAAATAATTTGTAAGGAAAAAAATAACCCTTACCTTGCCTTTTCATAACTAGAAACATTTCATCTTACAAAGCCATATTTTCATTGGAAATTATTCTATTTGGTCACTGAAATTAGGGTTACACTGAAAGAACATTCTAGACAAAGCTTCCCTTTTCATTTTTTTAAAAAAAGACTCCGTAGATCTATCAAAATAAATCTGTGCTATAGCAGAAGGAAGACAATTAATCCATCTCTTATTCCTTTCTCTAGTATAAGCCAAGGGAAGGAAAGGAAAGGAAAGGAAAGGAAAGGAAAGGAAAGGAAAGGAAAGGAAAGGAAAGGAAAGGAAAGGAAAGGAAAGGAAAGGAAAGGAAAGGAAAGGAAAGGAAAGGAAAGGAAAGGAAAGGAAAGGAAAGGAAAGGAAAAGCATATTTGTAAAATGTTTGTTTTAAAAATACCCATGACAGGATTCCCACCCCCCAGTGTTTCACATTTCTGAACCAAGAATCCATTGTAATAGATTGTCCCCGTGTAAACGGAAACAGGTTTAAGAACATCTGGAACTTGGAGATCTGCAGAGAAAATAATAATAAAAAAACAAATCAAAATTGCTGCTGCTACTGCACAACGAAAGGCCACCGCTTCTCTGTGTGTCAGACATGCCACACACACACATACACACACAGTTTTGATTGTGTAATTCTGGCTGCCATCTTGAATGTTTTTGAAAAGTCTCTTGTTCTGGAGCCCCGACACAATTCGACTGAAAAACAGGCGGGGTAGCGCCTTACTAAAAATGCCCTCCTATACTATTTTTAGATGTCATTAAATGAAATATGGCAGCTTCAGAAAGGACGGACAAAAACATTTTGCTCATTCGAAGGAGACAGAGTGCCTGCTCGGTTACCTAGCTCTGCCAGAAGTAAAAATAGGGAACGGCAAAGCGCGTATTTTAAGGTTAAAAACACTCTTCTGCTGACTGACACGAGCAATTTATCAGAAGTGTCTCCTGTAACCTCTTGGGATTCTTCCTGCTGGCAACGATCAGCTGCTTTTTCCGATGCAACCACAGAGCATTTCGGCCTTTTGCCACATTAAAAAAGAGTCCCCTTGGCTAGCTTACCCATCCCTTCTTTTATTACACGTGTCCTGCACGGTTGCACAATTGTGGGTGGTTAAGTGTGAACACATGCAGAGCTTCAGAGATTGTCTTTGGCTGGCAACCATACACTTGTTGCTGTTGGTCTGCAGGGATTATCCTGGTCACAGCTGTCCCAAAAGTGCTTTTTTCCCCCCAAAAGGCAACTGGACTTTGTTTTTCCTTGAAGACGTTCCCCGTCTCATCCAAGAAGCTTCTTCAGTTCTGGCTGAATGGTGGAGGATGGAAGGATTTATATTCGTGCCGCCCTTCATCTCATTCATACCTTGTCTGTTCAAGTCATCCTTGTCCATTGCTTCACTGGATTTCAACTCAACGCACACCATTACACGATGGGTCCTCCTCTTACGTCTCCCCTTTCATGGGGGATGAAACAGGTGCCATGTGACAGATGTAGCCCACCATCCTGCGATAGATGGGGCCAGTGAGTGTTTCAAGGGGTTTCAAGGGATGAATGAGTTCCTTCAGCATTAGCAAGACTTCAGACACATATTTGAGTCCCCTTAAAATTGCAGCCAAGAAATTAAAAGACGCTTGCTCCTGGGGAGGAAAGCTATGGCAAATCTAGACAGCATACTAAAAAGCAGAGACATCACCCTGCCAACAAAAGTGTGTATAGTCAAGGCCATGGTTTCCCCAGTGGCAATGTATGGGTGTGAAAGTTGGACCCTAAGAAAGGCTGGGCGACAAAGAATGGAGGCCTTTGAACTCTGGTGCTGGAGAAGACCCCTGCGAGTCCCCTGGACTGCAAGGTGATCCAACTGGTCAATTGTGGAGGAGATCAACCCCGACTGCTCTTGAGAAGGCCAGATCCTGAAGTTGAAAATCAAGTCCTTTGGCCACCTAATGAGAAGGAAGGACTCCCTGGAGAAGAGCCTGATGCTGGGAAAGATGGAGGGCAAGAGAAGAAGGGGACGACAGAGAATGAGATGGCTGGATGGAGTCCCTGAAGCAGGAGGCGTGAGCTTCAATGGACTCCAGAAGAGGGTAGAGGTAGGTGGTGTCATATCCCTCCCCTCAACAGAGAAGGCTGTTGAATCTTTTGTTTAATTTATTTTTAATAATTTTAATAATTTTAATTTTTGTGTGTTGTTGTTTTAATTGGGCTGTACACCGCCCCGAGTCCTTCGGGAGGGGGGCGGTATAAAAATTGTAAATAATAATAATAATAATAATAATCTTAATGTAGATGTAATGTAATGTGGGATTCAGATGAACCTCCAAGTGGCCTCAACGATTCTCAGAAAGAGTACTAACAACCAGATACTGGAAGGAATATAAATCCTTCTGTTTCCCTGCCATCCAATCAGAACTGAAGAAGCTTCTTGGTTGAGAAGTGAAAGGACTTCAAGGAAAAACAAAGTTCAGTTGCCTTTCCGATGCAAAAAAGGATAAAGTTCATGGCCTCCTGAAAAAGTACTTTTGGGACAACCTTGGATGACTGAGAATCTCCATAGATCCTGCGAGAGATCTTTACTCAACTCATTCAAGGTGCAGCAGTAAAATATAAAGGTATTAAAATAATGAAATAAAAGTTGGCAGACTGAATGACTTTAGGTGTTGGCTCGTTCAAACATATTTGAGCAGAGGAAGCCATACCGAAGAGTCATACGTTCACAAAGGAATATATGAGGTGGTAAGTCCGAAAACCTACAGACGGATTCATGCTGTTGCTGCAAATGAAACTCTATTGTTGGGTTCAAGGAATCATGAGAAATTGAACTTTATTTTCCTTATCCTATTTTGTCAAGAAATTGTAATTGAAAGATTCCACCGTATCATGCGTTGCAAAGACAGAACGTAAGCATGAGCTACTAACGCAGTTGGGGTGCTATTACAAAGTTCAGGAAAGGCATGGAGATGGTTTATTGATTAGATTTCCTAGCCTACCTTTTTCTTTAAAATGTGATTAACAATTCCTGCCCCTGTCTATTAACTGATCAAGAACATCTCAGCAGGACAAGAAGGCAGGACAAGAAGCAATGGATGGAAACTCATCAAGGAGAGAAGCAACCTAGAACTAAGGAGACGTTTCCTGACAGTTAGAACAATTAACCAGTGGAACGGCTTTGCCTTCAGAAGCTTCATCACCGGAGCTTTTTAAGAAGAGACTGGATAGCCACTTGTCCGAAATGGTATAGAGTTTCCTGCCTGAGCAGGGGGTTGGATTAGATGACCTTCAAGGTCCCTTCCAACTTTACTATTATTATTAACTCAGAATTAATCTGCTTTTCCTCAGCCATTCTTGACAAACTATTTCCAGTTTCAAAGGATTTCCACGCTTGAAGTAGAAGATTCTCCCGCTGAGACACAAGACATTTTCTTACCTTGTATACCAATTTCTCAAAACTATGCCCAAGATCTGCTGTTTCAAAAAACCTTAATTTTTTTCTGTGTGTTTTCTAAAAAATAAAATAAAATCTTGATGATGAAGGCCCTGCCAATATGGGGAAAAAAATTAGACCAGTCTAGTCCTTGAGTGTGCAGGAGAGGCAAGGACTAAAGACATTATCTGTGGCCTTCCTTGTCGATGCCAAAATGGAGAAGAATTTTCCATTTTGGCCATGGGAAAAGTTGTGTTCACTCTGATTTATGTGGAAAGTTTTATCATCCAGTCAAAAGACACTGTCCGACACCCAGGATTATCTGTTGACAAAGGATAATCCTAATAAATAAAATGTTGACTTTGAGGTCTATAGGTACACCCCGGTGGCTTGGATACAATCACTAGAATGGTACATCACTTTGATGCCATTATTAGACCTTTCTTTTTTAATTAAATGTTTCGCCAGAGATAATAGTTGCAGCCCCAGGAATAAACAAATAGCTTCAAGGGCACTGATGTAAGCTTAACATTCAAATAATGCAAAAGTTATATTTTGTTGATCGATTTACGATGCGTTATCAAGTCAGTGTCAACTCTTAAGTGACCACATAGATAGATTTATTCAGGACAATTTAATCCCAGCTTGTTCCTCCAAATTTCCTATTGCCACTGTAATTGAGCCCATCTATCTTGCTATTGGTTGTCTTCTATACTTTCCATTTTTTTTAAGTATTGTGGAATTTAATGGATGTTAGGTCCTCACATAATCTATCAACATTTTGATAATTTGAGCCTGGTCATTTGTTCCTCACGTTAAAATTGTGGGCTATTTTACTCTAGGTTGCATGTGTTACTTTCCTTGGCTGTCTCCAACACGAAAAGTTCAATGGCACCGACACTCTTTTTATTCTGGTTCTTCAAAACCCATACAATATTTTAGCTATCGTGAAAAAGAGGGAGCTGATTAGCAATGTAAAACTAAAATGAGCTCCACGTTCACTGGCCAAGTAGATCATTTAGTAAATTTCCTAAGCATTTTCTAAGGCAAATTCTTATGAAATCATGTACTTCCTCAAGAAGGAATCTAGCAAGGAGGTTGAAGAATCTGGAAACAGATAATGAGCCCCAGAGATAGAAATATTATAGAAAATTTTTATGCAATGGAATAGAATAGAATAGAATAGAATAGAATAGAATAGAATAGAATAGAATAGAATAGAATAGAATAGAATAGAATAGAATAGAAGAATAGAATAGAATAGAATAGAATAGAATAGAATAGAATAGAATAGAATAGAATAGAATAGAATAGAATAGAATAGAATAGAATAGAATAGAATAGAATAGAAAATATGGAATGGAATGTAGTAGAGTAGAGTAGAGTAGAGTAGAGTAGAGTAGAGTAGAGTAGAGTAGAGTAGAGTAGAGTAGAATAGAATAGAATAGAATAGAATAGAATAGAATAGAATAGAATAGAATAGAATAGAATAGAATAGAATAGAATAGAATAGAATAGAAAATATGGAATGGAATGTAGTAAGTAGAGTAGAGTAGAGTAGAGTAGAGTAGAGTAGAGTAGAGTAGAGTAGAGTAGAGTAGAGTAGAGTAGAATAGAATAGAATAGAATAGAATAGAATAGAATAGAATAGAATAGAATAGAATAGAATGCCTGTATTTTTCTGCTCTTCCACACTTCGTGCAAAAGAGAAACAAAACTTTATTTTCAAAAGAGCTTAGAAACGTACACTCTTCTGACTGTGACATCCAGCCCAAATGTCCTTCTTCCCATTGAAATGTTGGCGTTGCATTGTTACATTTCTTCTCTTCCGTTGTGTTAAACACGGTACTTGTGAAAGCCAGCTAAGATTGCTTGATACTATTTCCATATCAGATTCTCATTAAAAAAAACAGTCGGATGCTCTCAGCTTGAGGTCTGCTCAGCCAAATTCAGCATTCGTCACCTTCTGGGACTGAGGAATTTAAATTCCCACAATCCCCTGAAGCATTTGAAGCCCGACATTCCTTAAACTCACCAGTTCAAGTGCATTATACTGAAAGCCCGATGAAATTCTCCCTATCAAAACAACAGAACAACAGAGCTGGAAGGAGCCTCGGGGGTCTTCTAGTCCCACCCCCCTGCCCAAGCAGGAGACCCTACACCATTCTGTCCAATCTGTTCTTAAAAACCTCCAGTGATGGAGCAGCACCCATGATATCTGAAATCAAGTTGTTCCACTGCTTAATTGTTCTCACTTTTAGGAAATTTCTCCTTAATTCCAGGTTGCTTCTCTCTTTGACAAGCTTCCACCAATAAGCACTACTAGTGTTGCCTCTTGAACCTGCTTGGCAGGGTTTGAAAACCATAACTAAAAGATCAGGTGGCGGCAGTGGCAGTGGACTGCAGATTGATATGTTCCCTGTAATTTATAGAGTAGTTACATAGAGACCTCTTCTTGACCATCCTCTAGACTGAGTTCAAGAATAAAAGGATAAAGGGGGAAAAAAGAAACAAGGACTAGGGGGGGACATGATAGCAGTCTTCCAGTATCGCAGGGGCTGCCCCAAAGAAGAGGGAGTCAAGCTATTCTCCAAGGCAGCTGAAGGCAGGACAAGAAGCAGCGGGTGGAAACTGATCAAGGGGAGTTATCCCAAAGGTGCTCTTTTCACGAGGCAACTGGACTCTCTTGTTTTTCTTTGAAGACGTTTCGCTTCTCATCCCAGAAGCTTCTTCAGCTCTGACTGGATGGTGGGAGAATGGAAGGATTGATACTCCTTGCAGACAGCTGGTCCTTTGCCTTCTTTTAGAGCAGACATGTCAAACCCAAGGCCCAGGGGCCGGAGGCGGCCCGCGAAGTGGTTTCATGTGGCCCGCAAAGCCATCCCGGAAACAGTCAGGGAACGGCCCCCGCTGCCTTGGCTCTGGCCCAGGCCAGCTGGGAGCCAATGTACAATTTTGAGGTGGCCCTCCATGCTGAAACGCATCCAGTCTTAGCTCCATAAGCCCCCCACCCCCCGCATGGCCTGAGAGGAACAGTGAGGCTCCTCCAGTGGACCATGCCTTGGCGCTTGCCCCGGTCTCCCCCCTTCTGCCAGAGACCCTCAGATCTGTCCCACTCCTGCCCAGGCCCCCACAGGCACCCCTGACACAAATGATGTAGAGCTGGCCACGCCCACCCAATAGGCCGCACCCACTCCATCCACGCCCACCCAGTAGGCCGCACCCACCCAGCCCCCTGAGGGCAACCACAATGCTGATGCGGCCCTCAGTGAAATTGAGTTTGACACCCCTCTTTTAGAGAGCCGTTGAGGCCACTTGGAGGTTTATCCATGACTGAAGGAGTATAAATCAGACAGCTGGTTGGATGAGAAGCAAAAAATCTTCAAATAAAAACAAGGAACTGCAATGGCCTCGTGAAAAACCATCTTTGGGACTACCCTGACCTGGATGACTGAGAATCTCCATGGACATTAATCAAGGATAGACACAACCTGGAACTAAGCAGACATTTCAGAAAAGTGAGAACAGTTAACCAGTGGAACAACTTGCCTTCAGAAGTTGTGGGTCTCCATCACTGGAGGCTTTTAAGAAGAGACGGGACAGCCGCCTGTCTGAAACGGTCTAGGACTCTAGGGTCTCCTGTTTGAGCAGGGGGCTGGACTAGACGACCTCCAAGGTCCCTTCCAGCTCTGTTCTGATAAAATATGCTCATTTCTGTATTGTAACCTGATAGTCTGATTGTCTGTGGAGATTCTCAGTCATCCAGGTCCTGCTTGTCCCAAAGGCGCTTTTTCAAAAGGCAACTGGACCTTCCTTGCGCAGAATTACGTATGATCTTAGCACAGCCTAAGGATTAACACCAGTTGTACAGTAAAATGATCACAGTTGGCTAATGTAGCAGTTCCATATTTTTTTTTTCTTGTAAGGCATGATTTTTTTTTCACATTTTGTTGATGCAGTTTGGCTTTTATGGATCATCCTATCTGAACACTCATGATTGACACTAGCAATCAGATTTTAAGTGCGGCTAAGTAGACCATCTGGCTGGCTTCCCTTCTCTACTCCTTTGTAGACACATAGGAAAATCTGCTAATCTAAGAGAGCCTGCCACTCGTTAGAGCTGCACCCAGTTGCATAGCAATCAGCTTAATATGCATTTCTCTCCTGAGCCTTGATTTTCAGTGTTTAACAACTTGTGCAAAATTGCATCAGATTAAAGCTGAGTGCACACGTTTCCCTCCTCCTTCAGTGGGAGGCAGATTCATCCATGCACACACACACACACACACACAGAGAGAGAGAGAGAGAGAGAGAGAGAGAGAGAGAGAGAGAGAGAGAGAGAGAGAGAGAGAGAGAGAGAGAGAGAGAGAGAGAGAGAGAGAGAGAGAGAGAGAGAGAGAGAGATTTGCAGGCATTAGCAGAGTTGGTTTTTGATTAATTTTTTTTTATTTTATTTTTTTTAAAGAAGATAGCTTACACAATTCAGACATCAGACAAAGTGATTGAGGGACAACTCAAGAAAAGGCACTTTCACACCACTGCCATGTCCATTCCCCAATCCCCCGAAGCAATTTGAAAACAATTTCCAGTGGTCCTCTAGCCTGCTGACCTAAAAAACACGGAGAACAAGGAGCTAAATTCATTGACCCACCCCAAACCACCCCGGGTCCTTCAGCATTCACCTCCCAAGATCCCCACCTCCCGCGGAGAGGAATCAGTGGTCTGCACCCCCATTCATCCCTCATTTTAGACTGTATTTATTTGCCAAGGAAGGAAGGAAATGGGAGAGAAAGGGAGGAAGGAAAGAAATGGGAGGGGAGGGAGGAAATGGGAGAGAGGAAAGGAGGAAGGGAAGAAAGGAAAGGAAGGAAGGAAGGAAATGGAAGAGGAAAGGAGGAAGGAAAGAAATGGGAGGGACATAGGGAGGAACGAAGGAAGGAAGGAAAGAAAGAAGGAAATGGGAGAGAAGAAAGGAGGAAGGGAAGAAAGGAAAGAAGGAAGGAAGGAAGAAGACAGAAAGAAAGAAGGGAAAGAAAGAAAGAAGGAAATGGGTGAGAAGAAAGGAGGAAGGGAAGAAAGGAAAGAAGGAAGGAAGGAAGAAGAAAGAAAGAAAGAAAGAAAAGAAGAAAGAAAGAAAAGAAAGAAAGAAAAGAAAGAAAGAAAGAAAGAAAGAAGGAAGGAAGGAAGGAAGGAAGGAAGGAAGGAAAGAAAGAAGGAAATGGGTGAGAAGAAAGGAGGAAGGAAAAAAGGAAGGAAGGAAGGAAGAAAAAAGAAAGGAAGAAAGAAAGAAAGAAAGAAAGAAAGAGAAGAAGGAGGGAGGGAGGAAAGAAAGAAAGAAAGAAATGGGAGAGGAAAGAAGGAAGGGAAGAAAGGAAAGAAGGAAGGAAGGAAATGGGAGGAAGGAGCAAGGAAGAAAGGAAGGAAACTCGGGAATCATATTCATACCGTGCAAAATCCGCTGTGTACAAAAGTTAGTAGTAGTTTGTGTTATTTTCGTATTTAAATGCAAGTTGCAGGTCAATGGGAACATTCTGGAATATCTCCTTAAGCATACTTGCAGGGGAAAATGGGATATAGGTCCAACAGCAACAACAAAAATAAGAACGCATTCTGTGATATGCAAGAAGAACAACAGTGATGAAGAACTGGAAAAGTTCCCTTGAAAAGCAGAATAAAACTAAGAGAACCTTCTAAATCCATATATACTATATCTCATTGCCAGGAGACCAGAAGACAGGTTTGTTCTGCTTTGTTTTTTCAAACCCAGACCAGGCCTCCACAAGCTTCACATCTTCATTTTACAGCACGATATTGTATTTTCAGCCATTTTGGAATTAACCTTTAATCACGAGCGAAGCCTCGGGGCTGTAGATCTGTTCCTCAAGGAGACACTATTGACTGTCAGCCTTGCAGAAAATGTGGACTTCATTTAGGGCAACAAAGAGTAGATGAAGCTCATATTTCTTGTACAGGAGGAAAGATGTGTCCAGGATGTTCTCCGAGGCTTCAGAGGAAATTGCTACACTGGGGAAATTGGTTGGAAACCGATTAGAAGAATTCTTGCTTTCTTTTCTAGATCAGTCAATATAGATACTCAAGAATAACTGCTCAGAAAGAGTCAGTCACTTCAAACACCACCCTGCAGAGTCCCTCACTTTTTAAAGTAGCTTTTAAACTCTTTAGGGGGCATTTCCTAATTCTGCACAGAAGGTATAGAGTAACTTCAAATTCTACGCTTGCTTGAAACTATTCTACCCTTCCTGCACGTACCTGGAGGGAGGTATGGAGTGGGGTACCCTAAGGCTGTGCTTTAGGCCCAGGACTCTTCAACGTCTTCACCAAGTTCTGGTTGCCACAGAATATTCCACAGAATATTTACATTTGAAATGCTGCGTGTGCATTTGAACCCCCCAAATTGTCCAGCTTTAAGGTGTCTTTTTTTTTTCAGATTGTCTCAGAGAGAAAGGGGACAATCTATTCTGGAAAAAAAAAACACCTGAGGGCAGGACAAGAAGCAACAGGTGGAAATGTTTCAAAGAGAAAACCAACCTAGAATGAAGGAGAAATTTCCTGACGATGAGAACAATTAATCAGTGGAACAGCCTCCCACCAGAAGTTGTGGCTTCTCCATCACTGGACCTTTCAAGTAGAGACTGGACAGCCCTTTGTCCAAAATGGCATAGGGTCTCCTGCCTAAGCAGGGGGCTGGACTAGAAGACCTCCAAGGTCCCTTCCAGCTTTATTCTGATTGATGGATGGATTGGCTGATTGATTGAAATCAAGGTCCCTCTCAACTCAATTCTGCATTGTGTAAAGAGTATTTTGATGCAGCCTACTTGGGGAGGCACCCAATGGCAAGATTATGGGGTCTCCAGGGGCCACTGAACAACGTATGGAATCATTTCTCTCCCAGATCCTCAAAAATCATGTTTTCCTAGGATTTGATGGAGACTAGGCTGTGGAAGAGCGTAGCACTCTAGCCGTGCTACTTAAGAACAAGCAAACAAACAAACAAACGAAAAAAAAATGAAAATGGCAGGCGATTTATAAGCTCTCATTTATATATATTTGGAGCAAGGCGAACGGACAGGTAGGTAGGTGAAAAACAGAACTGTCATAGTACGCTGCCTCCGTTTGATGTATGGCTCTGTTTATTTGCAAACTGCCATTTTAAGCAAGAGCAGGAGCTCTTCGCCATGGGGGGGGGAGGGGGAGGGGCTTCTTAATTCCTAGAAATGAAGCTCCGTGGTGAAACTCGCAATATTTTCTGTTATAATTGCGTTAAATTTCTCTTAGCGTGGAATTTTGACCGGGAAATATGGAAAAGATGGAAAGCTCATCCCCCAAACGAGCAGATATTTTATTATTTTGTTTTACATTTTATTTTATTGTATTGTGTATTTTATTTTTATTATTTTATTTCATTATTTTATTTTTGTTGGAGAGGACAGAGAAAGCACGTCTCGGCGACGAGGTCCTTTGTACGGCATGCAGAGTTCTCAAACTGCTGCAAACATCTTCTATTTTTCTCCCTCCCCAATGCCCCCCCCTTTTGGCCTTTTGGCTGATTGGCAAAATTATTCCTTCCGGGGCGGGGAGGGGGGGAGACGGAGGGAAGGAGGACGGAAACCCATTCTTCCATTTTCACTTTTTGTGCAAACGGGCTTAATTCCAGGACTTTTCAAAGCATTCAACAGCCAAGCCTAATTTTAGACTTTTAAAAACAAGGTGTATAGTTGTATTAAAAGGTTCTCTGTTTCAAATGCAGTCATGCGCGTCTCTGATAAAAAAAGTAGGCAGGAATTATACATTAATGAACGCAAGGCATTAGCTTAAGAAAATGTGTTTATACAAACAGTGTAAGTAGGGGGAGGAGATGTGGAAAAAATGCTCGCCTTCAGAGAGATTAATTCCGGGTGGAGCTGCCAGATTCCAATAGATGTTCAACCACTGAACCATTATAGGCCTAACCAAGCAGGTCATTCTCTGCTCGATGTACATCGGGTTCCCACGAAGTTACTCTGACATTGAGAAGGGGAAGTGGAGCGTTGCTGACACACTGCGAAGAAGACGCGACAATGTGATGCCCCTAAGGAGCCCTGACATGGCAGGGCCTGAAGACTCCCGCTGATCACTGGGTTCTTCCCAGAGGTGTGGAAAGAAAAAAAGGAAGGAAGGAAGGAAGGAAGGAAGGAAGGAAGGAAGGAAGGAAGGAAGGAAGGAAGAGGAGGTAGAGGAGGAGGAGGAGGAGGAGAAGGAGAAGAAGAAGAAGGAGAAGAAGAAGAAGAAGAAGAAGAAGAAGAAGAAGAAGAAGAAGAAGAAGAAGAAGAAGAAGAAGAAGAAGAAGAAGAAGAAGAAGAAGAAGAAGAAGAAGAAGAAGAAGAAGAAGAAGAAGAAGAAGAAGAAGAAGAAGATGCTTCTCCTCTCTTTCTGATGTGTAAGGAACCAGAGTGGTTAGGAGGAGATGGAGGGAGGGAGGGAGAGAGATGATAGAGATAGAAGAGAGAGAGGAGAGAGAGAGAGAGAGAGAGAGAGAGAGAGAGAGAGAGAGAGAGAGAGAGAGAGAGAGAGAGAGATATGGATGATAGAGATAGAGATAAGAGAGAGAGAGAGAGAGTAGATGGTAGGTAGGTAGGTAGGTAGGTAGGTAGGTAGGTAGGTAGGTAGGTAGTAGATAGATAGATAGATAGATAGATTAGATAGATAGATGGATGGATGGATGGATGGATGGATGGATGGATGGATGGATGGATGGATGGACGGACAGATATGAATACAAGCCCTTTCTTAGGTTTCATTATCCACATTTTTCAGTGCCCTATATTTCTGAAACCTCTTTTCCTTCGATCAAATTGCCCGCCTGGTATCGGTCAAAGATATGCTCTTCATAAAAAAAACATAATTCCCATTCGGAGAGAGGTCATCCCCCTCATGTATTTCCTAAAAGGCATCGTTAATAAGAGGAATTAGATCTGGTCCACTTACGTCGTCTAGCATCTTTCCAATTTCACAATTATTGGAACTGGGTAGCCGAGTGGAAAACAACCGTAGTCCAGCAGGCAAGGTGGAAAGTTTTCTTAAGGGTCCAAACACGATTCCTGGAACGACTCTGAGGGTCGCTGACCTTTGCTCCTGATAAGTGCAAAAACACCAGCTTTTTCTTGACACGGTTCTCATCTTTAGGAGGGGCCTCCATGTTTTTCTGCACATAGTTTCTCCATAAAGGCCTTCAATTGAACCCAGGGGAAACGAAGTGAAAGAAAGAACGTGGTTTTCGATCACAATCGCTGGCCATGCTCCCAATGAGGTGATGATAATGTGCTTCTCGTTAGAAAATGTTTGCTGGCGTTTATGGAGAAGGAAGAGGCCAAAAAACGGAAGCCATTCCTGATTGCCTTACCAGGAGGATTGCGGCTGAGTGATTCACCTCCCTCCCACACCATTTTCTGAATTCATTTATCGCGAACCTAGGAATCCAGGGATTAGCACGAGACACCCCCTCCCTCTCCTCTTAATAGTTGCTGGATGCGTGACATGGAAACACCTGTTCTCTCCTAAAACCTTGAGGGTGTCCCACGCCATCAACTTTGCTACCAAATTGTATGGATAAGGTGGATTGTATTGTTAAATTGTTAGACGGCGCAACGTTAACGCTTTCGTACTTGGGTTTAATTATATTTTGGAAGTCTTAGCTTTCTTGAGAAGGCTGTAACGCTGGGAAAGGTGCAAATAAAAATGGGATTAAAGGCAGCAGGCTAGGTAGCCTCCATTACAGGTGTGATGGGTGTGCTAAAACGTGAAGGGTGAGGTGGGAGATAGAGGATCATGGAAAAAATCTACCTATGTGGTGGCTAAGAACCAATAACAACTTGACAGCATATAGGTAGTCAATCAATCAATCAATCAGTCAGTCAGTCCCTAGATAAAATCATGTCTAGTATTTATCTTTGACCTGTAGAGATATCTCATACATTTGTTAAA
>JARGCV010000678.1:0-61010 GCA_034064705.1 Bothrops alternatus
AAAGGTTATTCTGAGGAACTCCCTGCCACCAGATGTGGCAACAACCACACATTTAAAAAGAAAGTGGATGAATTCCAGAAGACTCTGACCAGCCAATAGTCTTGAAGGCCATAAATGAAAGTGAATTTGGCTGCCACCCTCATTTTTGTTGGCAGGAGAATAAAGGGTTTAAATTAGAGGTCAGACTTAACAGACAGCAAACCCCAAGCTTTGTTTGTAAGCATGCCCTTGTATCTTAATTACTTTTTACTTTTTATTCTTTTTTTACACATCTTTTATGGTTCCTATTCTTTTAAAAACACATTTTTTAAAAATAAAAATAAAAAACTTTATTTTTAAGCATTTCTGTTCGTCTAAGCTCTTCTTTCGGTATTCTCCCAGTTCACTGAATTTCAGCTGGGATTTGAACCATGGGGAAAACTGTCAGAAATACGGAATGGAGAACGGCCTTCGCGGGGGGCTGGCAGCAAATCTGAGAATGTTAAGTTTGTCATTTTATATTCGGGTTATGTTTCGGTTTTTCCTTTCTTTACCCAAAAAAAAAAAAAATGCCAAGCAATCTACGAACAGAAATCTTTCTGTAAACTGTAATTTAATTAAAAAGAACACGGTTTTTGCTCCTTTGCAACTTTGCAGTAACCAAGGTCGCAATGCAGTGTGCAAATGCAATCAAAAGATCAACAGTGCTACATTCATTCTAAAACTGCAGACTAACTTGGGAGTAAACATCACTGGACACAACAGTTGTTTTTGCAACACCCTAAGGCTAGCCATGGTGGCTTCAGTACATTCACAATTGGCTAGATTCTCCACTCAGCTAAGGAAGTTAGAGTCTCCCACCCATAACAACAGAATAACAAGAATTGGAAGGGACCTTGAAGGTCTTCTAGTCCAACCCCCTCCTTATCCTGCTCAGAATAAGGCACTTGGATGCACTGACGTGGCCGAAAAACAGATTTTTATTTATTTTTCTCCCCTTCCCCATTGCTGTGCAAAAGCTCAAAATTGATCCCCCTTGTAGCGGGGTACAAATTCCGACGCATGTTTACAATACATCAACAACAATTTCATCCTGCAAGGACTATAAAACAAGTACATCTGTATAAACCACCCCACCCCAGCAAAAAAAGAAAAAAGAAAAGAGTGAGTGGAAATACCATTTGTACATCCCCGCCCCTTCAACTTTGCCCAAACAAAAACCAGCCCACGGGGCTGTTTCCCTGGTTCCTATAAGGACACACAACTTAGCCTGGGCCTCCATCAAAGGCCTTTGTTCAACTTGGTGAACAGAAGCGCTCCCATTTCGAAAGCCAAACCGCATCCAAGAATGTTCTTGGAATTATTAGCATTGCAATAAGCGTGTCATCTTGGCAGATAAATGCAATGTACAAATCTCATAGAACATCTAAAAAGCTTCCCTAGGAAGGAAGGAAAGAAGGAAAGGAAGGAAGGAAGGAAGGAAGGAAGAAGGAAGGAAGGAAGGAAGGAAGGAAGGAAGGAAGGAGGTGGGAGGAAGGAAGGAAGGAAAGAGATGGGAGGGAGGGAGGGAGGAAGGAGATGGGAGGGAGGGAGGGAGAGAGGGAGGGAGGAAGGAAGGAAGGAAAGAGATGGGAGGGAGGGAGAGGGAGGAGGGAGGAAGGAAGGAAGAAGATGGGAGGGAGGGAGGAAGGAAGGAAGGAAGGAGATGGAAGGGAAGGAAGGGATATTTTAACGTGGGACAATGGCCCTACTGCTTAGCGCAGTGTTGCTCAACATTGAAACTTTAAGAGGGGTGGACTTCAACTCCCAGAATTCCCCAGCTGGCTGGGGAATTCTGGGAGTTGAAGTCTGCCTCTCTTAAAGCTACAAAGGATGAGAAACGCTGACTTAGAAGTCTGAGGATTGCAATGCATACAGCAAATCAAGCCCTCTGGATTATCTGGCAGGGGTCCGAGAAGATTCCGCCCAGTCCCAAACTGGCTTCTGGCCCCGATGTCTTTCTGAGTCGGTCCCTTTGGGGAAGCCGTGTTCTTGATCAGTCTTGTCGTAAGACTAGGGAAAAGATTTAAGAGTTGGTCCAGCAGAGAGCTGGGATCTGCGCAGTCTTTGCCGAGAAGGTGCCATGGTCCTGGTTCAAGGTGGAATCTATTCTCCCTGTGAAAAAGTAAAAAGGAAAAAAAATAGAATTTAAAGAAGTGATTCTGGGACAGGTATCAAAGGACTTAGTTATTGAAAAAAGGTGGTTTTGCTCTGTCCTGATTCTTATCTCAGGAAGGAAGGAAGGAAGGAAGGAAGGAAGGAAGGAAGCAAGGAAGGAAGGAAGGAAGGAAGGAAGGAAGGAAGGAAGGAAGGAAGGAAGGAAAAGATATAATCAGCTGTTCACTCACCATGGCTGTATTTTGTGGGACGTGATGATCAAGTCTTGGTTCTTCCCAAAATGGTCTCTGCAGAAGTCATTCTTCATCCCTCTTTCACATGCTGGCTTCTGCATCATCATGGCTTCGCTTCGCCATCCTGGCTACTTGCTACACCACAAACAAGCAGAGACAGACAATTAGACCCCCCCTCTGTCTCTCTTCCCTTCCGAGTCCACGTCTTCCTGCTCTTAGCCAAACTTAGAAAAGACTCCAGGTGGGAAAAAGGGAGGGGAAAAAAATAATATACTTACAGGCTTCCTCCCTGGAGACGCCACGCCGCCTGCCCAAACCAGCATTCCAAGCCAGTCTCTGGCTTGTAAGTGCAGTGGGGAAACAGAGAGGCTTCTCTTTATACCCCTGGCGGTGGCATTCAAGAGCCTGGGTTCAGCCAGGCTTGGCGTTTCCCACACTCCTGTCCAATCCTCACCCTTCTGCTGGACAATAGCAAACTCGTCTATTATGGGATGGTAAATTAACTGTGAATCGCTGCAAGAGAATGGCCCAATCCCTGAGGAGCAGGTGGTCGGTTTGAATAACAAGAAGGGCTCCAAAGATCGAAAACCCCCCCCTCAAAACGTGGGAAATAGCCCGGGCTATTATTATGGATTGTGGGAGCTTGGCGTTGGGAATGTCCTGGGGGTCAAGCGCTAGCTATACCCACACACACCCGTACACACACACACCCAAAAATTATATACATATACATATACATACCGTATACATATGTATGTATGTATGTATGTATATGTGTATGTGTATGTGTATGTGTATGTGTATGTGTATGTGTATGTGTGTATATGTGTATGTGTATATATGTATATATACCGTATATATATCGCCAAAGCGTTCTGTGGGTGTCTAAAACTTGTGCATGCCAAGAAAGGCATCTCACAGTCAAACAGCATATACGGTAGGTATATATAGTCTTCGGCTCCCACAAGCACGAAGCCGAAGGAGATCAAGGAGAGAAGCAGAACTAAGGAGAAACTTCCTGACAGTTAGAACAATTAACCAGTGGAACCACCTGCCTCCAGAAGCGGTGAATGCTCCAACACTGGAAGTTTTTAAGAAGAGACTGGACAGCCATTTGTCTGAAATGGTCTACGGTCTCCTGCCTGAGCAGGGGGTTTGACTAGATGACCTCCAGGGTCCCTTCCAACTTTATTATTATTATTATTATTAATCTCCCACCCACTCACCCTCCCTCTCCTGAATCTGATCCCTGCAGGCAGCAAGCCAGATGCTCCCGGCTCATGTCTTTTGTTGGGCCCTTTAATCCCATGAATGGAGAGCCAGTGTGGGAAAAGGGATTTTTACGGGATCACACCGCCAGCCCCGAGCATCAGATCGTGTTGTCCTCCCAGTCACTCCTTGGAGACAGAGGTTACACCCGCCACAACCTTCCTTGCCCCAACTTGGGAGGGGGGAGAAATAAAATAAAATCCCCCTTTTAATTTTTTGTTTTGTTTTGTTTTGTTTTTAAAAAAAATCTGGAGTTTTTAAGGAGAGGCCCAAAAAAGAGGAAAGCAGGATTTGTAGAAATAAATGTCAGGGTGTCAGATGTTGGATAAATTAAGCTAGTCCTCGTCTTAACGACCGCATAGGGAGCCCAACGTTTTTGTTGCTAAGCGAGATAGATGGTGGTTGTGAGTTTTGCCCCGTTTTTACGACCTTAACTTGCCCAGAAGCTTTCAAGAAGAGACTGGACTGCCGTCTGTCAGAAAGGGTGTAGGCTCTCCTGCCTGAGCAGGGGGCTGGACTAGAAGACCTCCAAGGTCCCTTCCAGCTCTATTCTGATTGATTGATTGATTGATTGAAATGATCTAGGATCATTTTGTTGTGAGCCGCCCTGAGTCTTGGGAGAAGGGCGGCATATAAGTCTAATCAAATCAAATCAAATCTCCTGCTTGAGCAGGGGGCTGGACTAGAAGACCTCCAAGGTCCCTTCCCTGAGAAATTGGGGGGGGGGGAGGGTTCTCAAGCCGCTTGATCACCACAAGGTAGAAAAACAGAAGTCATTTCAGACTGAGAAGGCTGAAACTGACCGGGACAGCTTGCTGGATTTCCAAGAAAAAAAAAAAGAGAGAGAGATGTGTGTGTGTGTGTGGGGTGTGTGTTCTGGCTGTTCCCAGATTTTTGGAATAGGGTCTTCAGAGAAAACAATTTGATCTTCACAGACCTGCTTTTCCCCTTGGGTGGATGCCAAAGTGTGAGAAATGCCCAGAAAACAATGGGGGTGGGATGGGGTGGGGGTTAATAGGGGGCTATTATCCAGAGGACGCCTCCGAGGGGGAGAGTCAACATCATAAAGATTGCTTCCCCCCCCTCCGGAGCCCCCAGCGGAGGTTGCAGGCCTTTCAAAAGGCGTAAAACACATCTGCTTGGGGGGGGATTTGGACTACCATTCCCATCAGTCTGAGGGGGCAAGGGACAAGGATGATGGGATTTGCGTGGAAAAAAATAATCAAACGACCTCCCCCCCCTCCCAGTCCTCTTGGGCTGCAGCTATTTTTTTTTAAATAATTTCTATCTTGTCATCACATCCATCTTATTGTTTTATTATTTTATTTCCCTTTCTCCCTTTCCTTTCCCTTTCCTCTCACTTCTTCCTTTATTTTCCTTTCTCTTCTCCTTTTCCTTCCCCTCTCTTTCCCTTCCTTTTTCCTTTCCTTTCCTCTCTTCTCTTCTCTTCTCCTCTCCTCTATGCTGGCTGGGGAATTCTGGGAGTTGAAGTCCACACATCTTAAAACGGTTAAAGTCGAGAAACTCTGCCTAACCATATATTAAATTTGGCACGGATTAGTTTTGGTGTGTATTTTAGCCTGACGTGCTGCTATTTGATAACTTAATAAAATATCCATATTGGTCAATTCAGGAAGAAATGGGTTAATTCAGTAACCAGGTTTATTCACACACACCCCGTGAAGATCCTGGCTTGCAAATATATCCTAATCAACCAGGAAAGTCAGCTATTATGGCAGCTGGAGGAATTCCCAGCAAGTTAGGCTAGAACAGATGATCTCTAAGGACCCCTTAGGGTTGGTGAATTCTACGATTTAATTCAGGAGCCTATTATCCCAAGATCTGATTGGCCAAATTGACTCATGGCAGTTGATTTGAATCAAGGATTCTTCATTCCTTCACTTAGCTGGGTTCCTGTTTTCTTTAGCTTTTGGGGGGGGGCAGTTGACCAAGGAAGGGGATGTTTTTGGCACACCCTCCCCCAAGAACGGATCCGAAATAATTTCAATACTTTAAAATAAACCCAGTCTTCCCAAACTGAATGGAAAAGTAATGGCTTTTGCTCCAGCAATGGAACTGCCACGGACAGGAGCAGTCTACCCCCTAAATCACAGCCCCTCTTATGGTTCCCTTCCAAAGACAGCTCCATTTGTGTTTTGCATTTGTTTCATGAACTATTCCGGAATCTGAAAGGAAGAATTCGCCCGCAGAGATGTAGACGCACACACGTGTGTGTGTGTGTGTGTGTGTGTGTGTGTGTGTGTATTGTATATATATATAGAAGCACGAAGCCGAAAGCACCAGCCTGAAGATGACGAATGGGACTTCATCGAAACGTCGCCATGACACTTCAAATTCTACGTGGGAGAAAACCCGAAGAACCAAAGGCCTACATACAAACACCCGCGAAAACCTCAGAAAACAAATATGTATATATATATATACCGGTATATACACATATATTTAATTGGCATCAGAGGAATTTAAATCACAGCAATATTCTGAAATCGTCAACACACAAAGTCCTCTGGCTGGGTCACTTCCAGCCGGCAACAGACTGTTGTACCCATGTTCCTTTTTCCCCCCTTATTAAAGATACATAAGCTAGCAGAGCCTTCACAAAAGGCAACCGGATTTCTGACAAAAATGAAAGAAGCATTGAAAAGACCCATCTCCCGAGGGAGTACAGGATTTGCAGGAAAGCGGTCCCTTAAAAAGGGGAAGAGGGAAGGGTTAGGGGAAGGGGAGGGAGGAAGGGAGGGGAGGGAGGGAGGAAGGAAGAGAAGAGAAGAGAAGAGAAGAGAAGAGAAGAGAAGAGAAGAGAAGAGAAGAGAAGAGAAGAGAAGAGAAGAGAAGAGAAGAGAAGAGAGAAGAGAAGAGAAAGGGAGGAAGGAAGGAAGGAAGGAAGGAAGGAAGGAAGGAAGGAAGGGGAGATGGAAGGGGAGGGAGGGAGGGAAAGGAGATGGAAGGGAGGGAGGGAGGAAGGAAGGAACGAAAGAGAAGAGAAGAGAAGAGAAGAGAAGAGAAAGGAAGGAAGGAAGGAAGAGGAGATGGAAGGGGAGGGAGGGAGGGAAAGGAGATGGGAGGGAGGGAGGGAGGAAGGAAGGAAGGAGAAGGGATGGGAAGGACAGAAAGAAAGGAAAGGAAGAAAGGAAAAAAGAAGGCATAAAAAACAAAAGAAGCAAGGGAGGGAGAGAGGAAAGAGAAGAAAGGAGCTAAACTTTTTGATTCAAACTACCCCTTGAAAACCCCAAAGCACTCTGCTTTCCAAAGGATCTCCCATTTCCCAGAGATTCCCACAGTCTTTCAGCCACTACTCTGGTTTTTTTTTTTGCAAAGCAAAGCTTCCAGAACTGGACGAGAAGAAGCCCCCTTCCCCAATTCCCCCCCCCCAGACCCTAAGCCCACTGGGTTTGATATAGCCTGGAGCTTTGCCGTAAAAGGAAAAGAAAGAGAAAGAAAGAAAGGAAGGAAGGAAGGAAGGAAGGAAGGAAGGAAGGAAGGAAGGAAGGAAGGAAGGAAGGAAGGAAGGAAGGAAGGAAAGAGTTAGATAAAAAAAAAAATATCTCTCTGTTCCTGCAGAACTCATCCCTTCACTATGAAGGAAAAAAAAACTGGGGGGGGGAGAGGACTCTCTCTCTCTCTCTTCCCCAATAATGGAGAAAAAAAACACACACACACCGCTTAAATTCTTCTCCTGGGTGGAAACCAACTGTTTCCTACTTGGGCGAGAGGGGACTTTCCAGCCTGGAAAAGCCCCCCTGGCTGGCCTTCAGCTGGGCTGGCCAGCAGCTCTACCAGGGTCTCCAGAGGAAGGCCGAGGCCGGTGGGGGTGGTCTCTTCTCTGCAGAGGGTCTCTTGGGCGCCGGAGAGGAGAGGAGGCAGAAAGTGGCGTTGGAGATGTTGTGAATTTGGCAGAAATGCTTGATCAGCCGGCTTTGGGTCTCCCTCCTGGGCTGGCAGAAGGACAGGAAATAAAAGGCTTCCCTTAAACAGCGCAGGTAGCCCCTGTTGAAGTCAGGTTCGGGGTGTTTCGCACCCGGGGCTAGAGAGAAAGAAGAGGAGACCACTGTCAATTATCTCGGAGGCAAAAGAAAAAGAAAAAAGAAAAAAAAGTCGGATAACTGAATAAAATCTCCATAGATTGGTCAATTCAGGAATTAATTAATTCGATAACCAGGTTTATTGATCCTGGCTTGCAAATGTCATCTTCACCAGGCCACCTCCAGCAGGAAAGGGAGCTGATTATTCCCCTGAGGGCAGCTGGAGGGATTCCCAGCCGAGTTAGGCTAGATGACCTCCGAGGGCCCCTTCCTTTCACGGCTTGGGGAGTCTGGGATTTAACTCGGGAACCCCAAGATCTGATTGGCCAAATGGATTCAGGGCCTTTGATTGACTCATCAGAGGCTTAAAACCATCCCTCCCTTCCTTGCCATTTGTGTGCTAGGCATCTCATCATCGTTAAAAAGATGATCAAATCCCAGTTTTGGCATTTTTTACCTGATTCGCGCATCTGACGCTGTTTCTTCAGGTAACCGACGGCGGTTTCCAAAATGTCAGCTTTCTCCAGCTTGGTGTTGGGCTGATGACGCTGGAATTCCCTCTCCAGCAGAACTTTCAGCTGTTCGATGCTGTGGTTGATTCGGTCACGGCGCATTTTCTCCACAGCTGGTTTCCTCAGCTTGGGAAGAAAAAAAAAGGAAGGAAGGAAAAAAGAAAAGAAAAGAAAGAACGATTAAAACTTCATGCTAAACACAAAACCTAGGAAGCAGTAGTCATAAAACTTGGAGGGAAGAGGGGGGGACTTTGCTCCCTTTAGAAAAACTATGTTTCCTGCAATCGATTTGAGATTTTTCTGTCTTTTTTTAGGGGAGGCCTTCAGAGAGAGGAGAAGGACCAAGCTGTCCCCTAAGCAGGGGGGTTGGATTGGATGACCTCTGAGGTGCCTTCTGTTTCTAGGCTTCTACTGGGCAAACATCCTCCTCTAGATAGCTCCAATTGGACACTTTTTTCCTTGCAGAAGTTCTTTCTTTCTTTCTTTCCTTTCTTTCTCTTTCTTTCTTTCTTTCTTTCTTTTTCTCTTTCTTTCTTTCTCTCTCTCTCTTTCTCTCTCTCTCTTTCTTTCTTTCTTCTTTCTTTCTTTCTCTCTCTCTCTTTCTCTATCTCTCTCTTTCTTTCTTTCTTTTCTTTCTCTCTCTCTCTCTCTCTCTCTCTTCTTTCTTTCTCTTTCTTTCTTTCTTTCTTCCTCTCTTCCTTCCTTCCTTCCTTCCTTCCTTCCAAAACTGCATCTCTGAATCATACCCTATTTGGATTTATTTTATTTTATTTTTTAACTTGCTAACAGCCAACCTGGATGGACATCCAGCTGGGAAGCCCAAAGAGGCTGGCCAGGGACGCAGATGTAACAGAACTGCAGAATTACAAAGTCGGCAGGGACCTCAAGAGGTCCTCTAGTCCAACCCCCTGCTCAGGCAGGAGAGCCTAGACCATTTCACACAAACAATGATCCAATTTGTTAATTAAAAAAAAAACCAAACAAACCCTGGAGTGTACAGCTTGCAGACCCCACAGGGGGGCCCAATTACCTTGTTTTTTTCCTTGGCCAGCATCTTCTCCTCCTCCACCCGCAAGAGGCATCGGTGGCTGCCAGCCGTGGGGGCCATTATTGTCCGGTCGGCAAGAGAAGAAGGGCGAGCAGATTAAAGGCCGTTGGATGGCTCCCCCTCTATTTATACCCATCCTTGGCTGGGGGAAGCCTTGTGAGTTTCCCACAAGTTGGCATTTCCCACACTCCCCCCCCCCGCTCAATCCAGACTCGTGGCGGGAGCCCGGAGGAGGCACCCCTTTAGCCCACGCTAGACTGGTTTTCAAGAGTCGCCTTCTGCCTGGGCCAGGATGCAGAGCCTCCCATGGCAAAGGTGCCAGAATTGCTGGGGGGGGGAGGGAAATCTCTACCACCAAAGCCCCCCCTCTTTTCTGAGCAGCCCCCTTGATTGGGGATGAGTCGCATTCCTGAACTATGATGGAAGTCCCGCTCGGAGGTGCTAGCCAGGCCTGGGAGAGTTAAAGTTAAAGCCGGCTCCGTTTGGGAAGCGTGGGAGAGAAAAGCAAGCAGGACCCAGGGCTCCACACCCTGGACAATACGATAGCAATAGCCAGCCGAGTGGGAAGGGACCCGGGAGGTCCTCTAGTCCAGCCCCCTGCTCAGGCAGGAGACCCTAGACCATTTCAATCAGTCAATCAATCAGAATCAAGCTGGAAGGGATATGGGAGGTCTTCTAGTCCAGCCCCCTGCTCAGGCAGGAGACGCTAGACCATTTCAATCAATCAATCAATCAATCAGAATCAAGCTGGAAGGGACCTCGGAGGTCCTCTAGTCCAGCCCCCTGCTCAAGCAGGAGATCCTAGACCATTTCAATCAATCAATCAATCAATCAATCAATCAATCAGAATAGAGATGGAAGGGGTCTTAGAGGTCCTCTAGTCCAACCCCCCGCTCAGGCAGGAGTCCCTAGACCATTTCAATCAATCAATCAATCAATCAATCAATCAATCAGAATAGAGATGGAAGGGGCCTTGGAGGTCCTCTAGTCCAACCCCCTGCTCAGGCAGGAGATCCTAGCCTAGACCACTTCAGATGAGTGGCTGCCCAATCTATTCTTAAAAATCTCCAGCAATGGCCTTTGACTCTCACAACATTCCTGCCAGGTAGGCTGAAAAGTTCCAAATTTGGGGGGTCTGACCAGCCTCCCCAAGGAGCTAGTTCCTAAGAAGGAATTGGACCAAGCCCCAGATTCAGCAACACCCTTTGGACAAGGACGGGACCAGTTTGATCAGTTAAATTCACCGGTTGGGGAATTCTGGGAGTTGACGTCCAACCAGGCTCAAAGTGGTAAAGTCTCGTTTTTTTTTAAAAGGGGCTGGGGGCAGATCAAAGGGCCTCCGACTGGCCATGTGGGTCTGACACCACTAACCAGATGGTCTTTGGGGACCGGGCCTGCCCCCACCCACCATTGAGGTTCAAGCACTGTTCCTAATGTCTCTGATTGTGCGAAGGCACACTTCTATTGTGCTAACAAGGAGGGGGGGAGTGTGGGAAAGTCGGACAAGCTGAAACTCACCCAGCCCTTGATGGGACATCTATGGCCCGCTGCAAACACCACGTGGTTCCTGCAAGGGGGGGGGAATCCCGTGGATGCCAAGGAAACACACACACAGACAAACACACACACACACACACACACACACACACACACACACAGGGCAGGAAGAAAGAGAAGACGACCCATTTTAGAGACTCCAGGGAAGCAGAGAGTCTGTTTTTCATGCTGCAGGATGGGGGGCAAAGTAGATGGCGAAGCTGGTTGAAGGATAATATAATAAATAATAAAATAAATAATAAACCCTTTATTATCAAAGCATAGCATGTATACAGTGAAATTGGCTGAGCCTCCCTCTGTGATCAGAGAAGTAGGTTAAAAAAAAAGGGGGGGGTTAGGGGGAATGGCCAGAGAAGGAACGGAGGGAAAAGAGAGAAGGGTCCCCAGAGGTCATCTAGTCTTAACCCAGCTCAGTGCCAGATGGGAAAGAGAGAGAGAGAGAGAGAGAATACAAGAAGGACAGGGGAGAAGAGAATTAAACTGAAAATTTATCACCTATCGAACAGCGAGAGGGGCGAAATATCATTTTAATAAATAAATAAATATTAAAGAAGAAAGGCTAATCGGAGAATAAAGGTTGAGTTTTAGCCTCTGTTGAGAGGGCCGAACAATCTGGATTTCTTGTTCCAGAAAAGGGGGGGGGGATTGGAAAGACCCTCGCCAAGGCTTGGAGGCGGCTTTGCATGATCTCTCCCCCACCCTCATTTCCGCCTTGCCCGTGTGCTCTCTCTCTCTCCCCCCCCCTAAAAAAATAATCATTCTTGGTACAGCTCAATCTCTTGACACCCCCCCACACACACATACACAAAAAATCCACACGCCCGGCCTTTTTTTTTCCTGCCTCGTGCAAATTCCCACAAGCCCCCTCCTCTCCGGGGGTGGGGGCTAAGAGGGATTTATTATTTCCTGCTTTATTAACTCTGAAAAGCTGGTGGGGGGGGTGTGACTGCGATTTGAGCTCTTTTGCACGTCAATAGCCGGCCTGCGGGTGAAACAAAGGCCAGCCTGTGGGGCAGGGTCTCTGCCTCTGGGAAAGAGCTGACCTTTTTGCCAATGGCGCAGCCTGCTGCATGGCCTGGTGCCTGGTGGGAAGAATCAATTAGGTCTCAAAAGAGCTTTGTGGATCTCTCGAGCCGCTGGGAAAGCCCCCCGAGGAAGCCTGGACCAAGCCTGGCGGTTGGCCATGCAAAGCGGGGGGGGGGGGGCTTTCCAGCCTCCTCACCATCCTTGGTCTTCCTCCGCCTTCTCCTCTGGAGAGACACAGCCTGCCTGGATGGTCCTCCCCCCCCCCCCCGACACACACACACACACAACATCCCTGTAAGGAGCCCGTTGGGTCTAGGGAGGTTAAGGCCCCAGGCTAGGAAGCAAGAGATCATGAGGTCTAGTCCCCTACTTTTGTCCCCTACTTTGGGGCAAAAAAGGTAGGGGTAGACCAAGCCTAGAGGGTTTACTTGGGATAATTGAACTGGGATGTTTTTCTTCCTTTGGGTCAACCATCCGGGGGCATCCAGACCTTCTAAGGCCATCCAGAGGCTCACCTGGACAGCCACCTTTCTGAAATGGTCTAGACTACTCTCCTGCTTGAGCAGGGGGCTGGACTAGAAGACCTCCGAGGTCCCTTCTAGCTCTATTCTGATTGATTGATTGATTGATTGATTGACTAATTGATTGATTGAAATGGTCTAGGGTCTCCTGCTTGAGCAGGGGGCTGGACTAGAAGACCTCCGAGGTCCCTTCTAGCTCTATTCTGATTGATTGATTGATTGATTGAAATGGTCTAGGGTTTCCTGCTTGAGCAGGGGGCTGGTCTAGAAGACCTCCGAGGTCCCTTCTAGCTCTATTCTGATTCATTGATTGGTTGATTGAAGTGGTCTAGGGTCTCCTGCTTGAGCAGGGGGCTGGACTAGAAGACCTCCAAGGTCCCTTTCTAGCGCTATTCTGATTCCTCAACCTTCCTCTGGAGGGACCAAGGACTGGCTGCCCCCCTTAAGTTCCCCCCCCCAAAAAAAGAACCCCTCCCCTGGCCTTTCAGACTGTCCGCCGCTGATCCCCCTTCTCCTTCCTCCTTCCCTCGGCCTCCAAGCCAGCCAGATGTTCAGCCAGGGCGTGGGGAAGGAGACAAGCTTTCCGCGAGACCCCTTTGAGCAGCCGTGATCAATGGCTTTTGGCAGCCCCGGCCGGTCCATGCGATGCAGATGGCCCTCCCCAGGGACGCCCCTCCCCGGTTCTCACCCCGACACAAAGGGAAGTCAAAGAGCATCGCTAATTCGGCTTGTAACCTGGCACACTTCCGTTCTCAACCGCCTTCAATGGCTTGAATGGGGCCGGGGTGTGGGAAACCCGGGGCCCAAAGCTTTTGCTTGCCGCCCCAGACTCCCAGCCCCACATCTGCCTGCAGCCTGGCAGACATGGGAAGGGGGGGGAGGAGGAGGAGATGAAATGGGTTGGGGGGCAAGGAGGAGGAGGAGGGGGACAGCAAAATTCCCCACCAGAGTCCCTTTGGGCCGATGGGCAGCGCTGCAAGTTTGGGGAACTAGTTTATTTAATGAGTTGATATTAAAAAAAACTCAGCCTCTCTTATAAAAACAACGGGGCTTATATCTGCCAGAAGTGTAAAGTTGAGGTGGCCACTGAATTTTTGTATCCTACTGCATTGAAATCTCGGCTTTTCTATTCTATGCTTTTTTTTACCTTGCATTACTTTCTCATTCTCTTTCCAACCTTTGTTCCATTTGTGTTTTATATCTAATAAAAAAATTTGGAGGAAAAAGGAACAGCGTCTCTAACAGGAATGAGCCCAACTATAAGAGCTTGCTCTTGCTGTTATTTTACTTTTATTCTTTATTCTTCTTATTCTTTCCTATTTTTATTAAAATTCTTATGCTTTCCTATTATTCTTTCTCATTCTCTCCTATTCTGTTTCTTATTTTTCTTCTTTCTTATTCTATTTTTTTTTCATTCTTATTCTTTCGTATTCTTCTTCCCTGTTCTTCTTTCCTATTTTTTTTTCTTATTCTTTCCTATTCTTAGTCCTATTCTTATTGATTTTCCCCCTAACAAAAAGAACGAAATCAAAACACTTTTGGCAACCACAACTTCAGCTGTTCTGTTTTTCTCCCCTACACATCCCTCCATTCCAACTGGTGAGCACAGAAGACATTCTGGAACATCAAAGCCAAGTCTTCTTCAAGCTATGCTTAAACCATAGTGACATTGCCTCCAGAAGTTGTGGAGGTTTCTCACAAAAGATTGGAAGAACCATTTGTCTGAATAGTACAGGGTCTCCTGCTTCAGCAGGGGGCTGGACTAGATGACCCCCAAGACCCCTTCCAGCTCTGCTGTTCCATGTTCTGATTTTGGAGATGGATCAGCAGACCTCTCTAAGCAAACATAGTGAAGGGGTTTTTGGCTAAGGTTGGCTAAAGGTTTATCCCCTGGTGCAGCTGTGCTCTGACAAGCATTTTTAAAAAAAACAAACCTCTAGAATAAAATGGAGGGCAGGGAATCAATCAATCAATCAATCAGAATAGAGCTGGAAGGGATCTTGGAGGTCTTCTAGTCCACCTCTTCCCTGTTTATTTGTTTCATTCCGCCCTCTGCCAAAATATTGGGGCTTCCCACCCACCCCCAGCCCCAAATAGAGAGGTGCCATTTTTAACCCAGAATCAGAACAGAGCTGGCAGGGATCTTAGAGGCCTTCTAGTCGAGCCCCCAGGCTTTAGTAAGGCCACCCTCAGATCCAGGATGGTGATCTGAATTCCCAAGAGATGGAAACTAATCCAGGAGAGACCCAAGGAGGAATTTCCACACTCTGACACAATTCGTCTCCAGACGTTGTGGGTGCCCCATCACTGGAGATTTAAAAGAAGAAATATATTTGTCCAGAATGGAATGCCTTCTCCTCTTGGACAGAGGGCTGGACTAGAAGACCTCCGAGGTCCCTTCCCTCCCCCCCACCCTCCGGAATCCGTCTTCCCTACCACATGGCTAAGGTGCTCAGTTCTGGTTTGAAATCCTCGGGTGTTTCCCACACATTTTCTGAATGGCACCCACCCTCGACACCACGGCGTGTGCCTGTTCACAAAAACCCACATTAGTTACACTCCTTGACTTGGCTTTGTGTTCAGTGGGAAAAGAGGAGGCCCATCTGGGAAAAGAGGCCGAAAAGTTTTGGTGTGTTGTTGTTTTTTTCCCCTCCCTTTTGAAATCTTGCATGTGCCTTAAAACAAAACAAAAAAAAAAAACATCTGGCAATCATGGAAGAAAGAATGTCTTTCAAAGCCATTGTGGGCCTAAAAATCACACAACCGGCTACAATTCGGAAGGGCCTGTGACCTGGACGAAGCAAATTGCACCGGGTTTTTATGTCTTTATTGCCTGGGTACATCCCATCTTTCCTTCTAAAGTCTTGGAGGGGGGGAGAGAAAAACCTCCGTGTTTTTCCCATTGTTAAAACTTCCCAGCCTCTCCTGGAAATTAACAGAACAGAACAGAATAGAATAGAATAATAATTTTATTTTCACTGTAACTGTATAGAATAGAATAGAATAGAATAGAATAGAATAGAATAGAATAGAATAGAATAGAATTCAGAACAGAATAGAATTCAGAACAGAATTCAGAACAGAATTCAGAATAGAATAGACTAGTATAGAATAGAATAGAATAGAATAATTTTGTTGTCACTATCTATCATCTATCATCTATATCTATCTATCTATCTAATCTATCATCTATCTATATCTATATCTATATATATCATCTATCTATCTATCTATCTATCTATCTATCTATCTATATCTATCATCTCTATATCTCTATCTATCTTTATCTCTCTCTCTCTCTCTCTCTCTCTCTCTATCTATCTATCATCTCTCTCTATCTATCTATCTATTCTATCAATTCTATCTATCTATCTATCTATCTATCTATCTATCTATCTATCTAATCTATCATCTATCTATATCTATATCTATATATATCATCTATCTATCTATCTATCTATCTATCTATCTATATCATCTCTATATCTCTATCTATCTTTATCTCTCTCTCTCTCTCTCTCTCTCTCTATCTATCTATCATCTCTCTCTCTCTATCTATCTATCTATTCTATCAATTCTATCTATCTATCTATCTATCTATCTATCTATCTATCTATCTATCTATCTATCTATCTATCTATCTATCATCTATCTATATCTCTTGTTTCTACTCATTGTACTCAAACCTTTTCTGCAAAATCTTCCAAGGTTGTTGCTCTAGTCTAATATCTCTATTCTGCACCAGGAATCAACTTTGAATGCTTGTCTTCATGACAACCTGGTAGCTGTTGGTGTGATTTGGGAAACTACGTTATGCCAACCTTGCCTATGGTTAAACAAATAACAGAATAACAGAGTTGGAAGGGATCTTGGAGGTCTTCCAGTCCATCCCCCTGCTACATGCGGATCCTATTATTATTATTATTATTATTATTATTATTATTATTATTATTATTGTTGTTGTTGTTGTTGTTGTTGTTGTTGTTGTTATTGTTATTGTTGTTGTTATTACTATTACTATTATTATTATTATTATTATTATTATTATTATTATTATTATTCCTTTCCTGGCGACTCAGGTGAAGGGATCGAGATAATTTCACCTCCGGGAAAGGTCTCTTCTCCAGAGGAATTGATGTCAGATTAAAAATCATACTTTCTTCCTGAGGGGTTAGCTTTCTCCCGGCAGGGATTTGTGCTTCTGTGCAGGAGCAAAAGAGAAAAGGAAGAACACGCTTGCAAGAGCTCACTTAGCAGGAATTTAGCAGGCCCTGTTTCCAAATACAGGCATTTATTTGGGGGCTTTATTTAAAAAACAAAAAACAAGAAACAAAAACCCTCTTTCCGTTGTTTTTTTTTAATGGCTGCAAAGTGCGCCTTGTGGTGATGGCCATCTCCGCATTCCCAGCTCCCCAACTGCGCTTGGAAGACATAATCCCTAATTTTTGGCGTATCTCGGATTCTCCACCTGCTCTCTTTTCTTTTTCTTTCTTTTTTAAAAAAGAGAGAGTCATTATGCTTTATTGACCACTGATGGAGCATGGAAAACACACACACACACACACTGGGGTTTTTTTTCCCTCTCCCACCCCCCTTTTTTTCTCCCCCCCCCTCCTTCCAGAGGGTCCGCTTGATCCTGATTGGCTGAGGACTGTGGGAAACTCTGAGAACGAAAAGACTCACCGAGGTTTGGAGGTATAAATATGGGACGGAGGAGAGAATCTGGGTTGCAAAGAGGTTTTTTTCTGTTTCCCCCCCCCCCCTTCCTCTAGCTGAGCAAGGATGACGCCTTCCAATCTCATCTTCCTGGACCAAAACAGGCTGCTGACCCCTAAGGAGAAAAACAAAGTGAGTAGAAATTGAAAATTGGCGAGAGGGGTAAAGAAACACCAAAAGAAAAAAGCAACGGACTTTAAGGCAAGATGCTGTTTCAAGTCTCCTTATGCACCTCCTTTTCTTCTTCTCTCTCTCCATCCTTCCTTCCTTCCTTCCCCCCCCCCCCGCAGCTGAGAAAACCCATGATCGAAAAAATGCGCCGGGACCGCATGAACAGCAGCATTGAGCAGCTCAAACAGCTGCTGGAGAAGCAGCTGCAAAGCCAGCAGGCCGGTTCCAAGCTGGAGAAGGCCGACGTCCTCGAAACGGCTGTCTGCTACCTGAAGCATCAGGGCCGCTGGCAGAGTACAGGTGTGTCAATCAATCAAGAAGAGACTGGACAGACACCTGTCCGAAATGGCACCAGGGTTTTCTGCTCGGGCGGGTGGGGGGTTGGACTAGAAGACCTTTGAGGTCCCTTCCAACTCTGTTTTCATCTTCGTTTTCCATTTGGGCTACGGACCTCTTCCGTACCTTTCCCTGGAATGTTTGCTAGGCTGAAGGAATGGATAGCCTTGATTTATTTTTAATGATCGGTTTAATTAAATGCATATGCTGCCTATCTCACTTGTTGGGTGATTCTTAGTGAGAGGTTAAAAACAGCAGTATCAAATGTGAAAAGTTTCAAAAAGGATGGATATTTACATTGAAAGTCATCCAGACAGTAAATGCTTAGCTCCATCCAGTTGTCCTGACTCTACCCTGAATTAAGGGATTACAAGGTCATAAAAAGGGAGGTTTTTTTTCTCGGTTACCAATATAGAATGTCCCCTTGGCAAAATCAGAAATCTTGGAAGAAAGGCAGCGGGGTCTGCCACTTCGAGAGCAAAGTTTGGATTTGGGTTTAAATCCTGACTTAGTCATAGACTCCTTAAATGAATGTGGGGCAATTTTTTCAGGCTTTTTCTCAAGGAGGGGTAACCTACCTCACAGGGATGTTGTGAGGACAAATAAGATAAAAATTGTAAAGTGCTTTGTAAAAAAAAAATTGAGCAAAGGGAGCTAAGGAAGGACGCAAAATACAGGTGAGGTGAAGGGAGGATGGCCCTAACTAACCCCTAGCTAACCTTGATGGGGTTCAAAGCAACATCTAGCCCAGAGACTTTTTCTGTCCTTAATTCCAGCATTGCTGACCAGAAAGCCCTTGTTCTCCAGTGTCATGAAACCCTTTTAAGTCCATTTAAATGCCCCTGTTCTGATGGGTAAAGGGTTTGTGTGCTTTACTCAAAAGAAAAACCAATTTTATCCCATTTGGGGTGATTTACGGTAGCACTGGTTTTGTGTTTGAGCGGGTGGATGCGTCAACCTTGCCTCCCAAGGGGACTGGAAGCTTGACGCAGAAAAAGTAAATGTCAATATTTTTTTTCCTGTGGCTTTCCCAACAGGGTCCCCTCCCAAGGAGAGGGAAGTGGACTTCCAAGAAGGCTACGCCAGATGCCTTCAAGAGGTCTCCCGGTTCCTGCTCCTTCACAAAGTCCACCCCCAGACTCAGAAGAAGCTGATGTGTCATTTTCAACACACACCCCTGCCCGCCTCGTCGTCTGCTCATTGGAAGCAACCCGCTCCCAAGAGCCTCCGATCTCTTTGGCGACCGTGGATGGAATCCAATAGAGGATGAAGAAGGAAGGACTTGTCTCCTTCAATTTATTAGCCAGCCTCCTCTTGTTCCCTTCCTTTGGGGAAGGGTCTCTTCTCCCCTTTTGGAAAAAAAAGAAAGAATATTATTTATTCTCAAGAGGAGGAGAAGCAGAGGGTGAGGCTGGCAGATGGAACAGGGCAAGTGAATAAAGGGCTGGAAACGCACCAGGTGGCTGGTGGACTTTTAGCCGCCTGGTCCCACGTGAGGAGAGTGTTCAGAAACCTGGTTTCCCTGCTGCTTTGTCTAACCAGGTTCAGCTGGTGGGAAAAAAAAGTTGCTTTGCAACCCACCCACCAGCGTGGGCTTCCTAGGAACGGGGCGAGGAAGGGGGTGGGTTTGGGACCCCTTTTCCCTCTCCTGGGAAAAGCCCACGTCTTGCTTTATATTAAAGAGAAGGGGTGCTTAATGGTTGGATGTCATACATTTGGCAAGTAAGGAAGGACGGCCTGCGTTTGTGGGGCGCTGTGTGTGTGTGTGGGGGGGGGCAGTTGGACGTCTCCTTTCAGACCAGCGTTGTGTCTTGGAGGGGGAGGACAAAGGAGGGTGTGTCTGGGGGTCACTTGTTCTGCAGTGGGCATACGGTGTATGCTGTTTGTTTGAGAAAATAAATATAGACCTGAAAAAGGCAACCGTGTCTCTGTTTTCTGGGCCTCATTGGGGGGGTGGGGGCAGAAATTATAAATAAATGCATCCTCCCTGGCTCTGTGAGCCTGCAAAAAAAATGGGTTTTTTTAAAAAAAGGTCCAATTTCATGCTCTTCCACACCATTTTTTCCAACTTTTCCTGCAACAGATATTTAGATTGTTGTAGCTATGGGGCATCCTGCTCAGCTCCGGAGCTCAGAGGTCTTCTAGCCTGACCCCCTGCTCAAGCAGGAGACCCTAGACCATTTCAATCAAACCATCAGAATAGAGCTGGAAGGGACCTTGGAGGTCTTCTAGTCCAGCCCCCTGTTCAGGCAGGAGATCCTGTACCATATCAATCAATCCATCCATCCATCAATTAGAATAGAACTGGAAGGGACCTTGGAGGTCTTCTAGCCCAACCCTAGTCCATTTCAGACAAATGGCTGTCCAGTCTCTTCTTCAATGACAATGCCAATTTTCGATTCTTAGCAGCCACATAGACTGATTTCCCCCGGAAATAATATTTCCCTAATAATCAGTGGTTAATAGCCCATCCCCAATTTCTTGCGGGTCAGAAAAAGAACTCATAAATCCTGGGTGGGGCAAGAGAGCTGGTGGCATGTCCCCTGGGGACGGGACGGGGTGGGGTGGGGGGGTGAAAAGCCTCTCCTGAGCCAGTTATTCATCGAATACTTGAATCTTTATACACTGAAATAACGTATTTATTGTAAATTTCTCTCCGGCCATTGCAAAAGGCTGAAATCACAGCGCCTCGCTCCTGCCCTCTAGCGGCCAGAGATGGAATGAAAGTCCTGCAAAGAAGGGTTTATTTCTGTTCAAAACCGCGGGATTGTGTTCTTCTCCATCTTTTACAATAACCCTGCAAAGTGGGCCACGCTGGGGGCAAAATATCCTGAATATTTTGAATTCAAAACTCCCCCAACTGCTGGAAGTTTTGAGAGTTAGAAAGAAAGAAAGAAAGAAAAAGAAAGAAAGAAAGAAAGAAAGAAGAAGGAAGGAAAGAAGAAGGAAGGAAAGAAGAAGGAAGGAAGGAAAGAAGGAAGGAAAGAAAGAAAGAAGGAAGGAAAGAAAGAAAGAGAAGGAAGGAAACAAAGAGAAGGAAGGAAGGAAAGAAAGAAAGAAGGAAGGAAAGAAGGAAGGAAGGAAAGAAAGAAAGAGAAGGAAGGAAAGAAAGAAAAAGAGAAGAAGGAAGGAAACAAAGAGAAGGAAGGAAGGAAAGAAAGAAAGAAAAAGAAGAAGGAAAGAAGGATGGAAAGAAAGAAAGAGAAAAGAAAGAAAAAAGAGAAGGAAGGAAAGAAAGAAAGAAAAAGAGAAGAAGGAAGGAAGGAAAGAAAGAAAGAAAGAAAGAAAAGAAAGAAGGAAGGAAGGAAAGAAAGAAAGAAAAAGAGAAGAAGGAAGGAAGGAAAGAAAGAAAGAAAAAGAGAGGAAAGAAAGAAAGAAAGAAAGAAAGAGAGCAAAGAGTGGGGAAAAAACCAACCAGCCACTAAAACTTCAGAAAAAAGCGTTGTTCATTTTAATTCTTCCTCCTTCCAAACCCACAGATAAGGATCTGAAGCAAAAGGAAGGGAGACCAACCATAGATCTTAGTAACCTGGTGTTAAAAACAGAGAGAAGTAACTGCAGGGGAAAACCAATATTGTCTGTTTTCCACTTAAAGAAGCTGAAGTCTCCATTTTTATTAAAAATCTCCCTGCTGCGTCAGCAACATTTTTTTACCCGCCAATCTGAAGGGCTGAGAAAGGAAATGTGATCTTAGCCAGCCGTAGAAATCAGCAAGAGTTTTAGACAAAGGCCGAGGTAGGCAGAAACGATTAACTGTCTCCATTAAGATAAAACAGTTGAATCTTAATTTCAGTTTTAAGCAAGGCACGGATGGGAGATGGGTGGTGATACCAGCTGAATGAATGAATGAATGAATGAAATGAAATTAAATAAATTCAGAAATCGTGGGCACTCCACATCACTGGCGGTTTTTAAGAAGAGGCTGGACAATCACCTGTCTGAGATGGTGCAGGTTCTCCTGCTTGAGCAGGGGGCTGGTCTAGAAGATCTCCAAGGTCCCTTCCAGCTTCTATTCTATTCTATTCTATTCTATTCTATTCTATTCTATTCTATTCTATTCTATTCTATTCTATTCTATTCTATTCTATTCTATTCTGCAACACTATCTTTAATATTGTGAAACATCTACCTCTCCAAGACTCGAGAGGTGTACAAAATTGCAAAATCCAGGCTAAACATCTGGCTGAAATGGTGCAACCCACCCTAATAACACCCTTGGTGTTGACAACACCAGCATCGGTCAATTGCAAAAGGCTACTTGGCTGGGAAGAGCTGACATCCTGCGACGCTATCTTTCATATCCAGGCTAAATATCTGGCTGTCACCCTGTGACAAACCAGAACACAGAATCAATATACACAAAGATCCAGATCAGGAAATGAGGCCACTGTGAGGGTGCGGGAGCTGCAGAGAAAATTATTTTCATTTTCACTTCAACTTTAGACAAGACTGGATCTCTCTGGCTGGAGGGGGGAAAAACACTTTCTCCAGGAGACAAAGGGCCGATTTCAGAGGAATTAAAATAAATAAATACAATCAAACAACCGGAAGAAGTCTGGGATGCGGCGCAGGGAAGCCATTGACTGGAAAGCCACTTCAGAAAGCCTTGATCCTATGGCTTTCCTTCTCTCTCTGGGATCGCTGTAATTGTGGGGAACATGTTCCCGGTAAGTCCATGCTTTAAAATGGAAGAGAATCTATATAGCAAAAGCTTTCAGTCGCCCTTCAGAGCCAGGAAATATTAGCCGGTGGAACGGTCTGCCACTTGAAGCAGAGGTGGGTGAAAGAAAGCAGAAGGGCTCTTTATTATTACTATTATTATAATTTTTCAGAGGTGGTTGGTTTTGGTGGGGTTCTTGCAATTCTGTGAAGGGCAGCTATCACCAGGGACTAGAAACTTGTGCTGAGGTTAGAGGGGTCAGCCATGCAAGAAGTGTGAATTTCCACTGTCTGGCTTGGCGACAGGGCGAAGCTCTCTGGTAACAAACAAGGTGCCTTTTGTGTGTGTGTCTTTTTCTTCCCTTTTCCAGTAACTCAGGGAACAAAAGTGAAAATGCTCTGAATAAAACCGGAGTCAGGGCCAATGCTGGGTTTTGTACGGGGAAGTGCTGGGAAATAAAAATTAAAAGCATTAACTGGCTTCCCAGACAGGATTTGATTTTATTAGATTTTTATTAGGATCTGGGCCCCCCTCCCCCCGTCCTCCTCCCGCACGGCTGGCAGAGATTTGCAGGGGCAGGCAAAACATTGATGCCCCCCCATGAGAAAAGTGCCCTGGAAAACCCTAAAACTCGCCCTTAGATGGAGGGGTTCAAATGTGTCGTGTGAACGCAGTTCCCAAATGCAGGCGGGAGAAAAAAAAATGGGCTATTTGCGGCTAGGGGATTGTAACTGCATTTATATTTTATTTTTTTTTAAAAGTTGGGGGTCAGAGTCTCAGATTGGGGTGTGTGTGTGCCAACAGGGGTACAGCCCTACAATGATTGGGGGGAGGGTTTAAAGTCAGTGGTGGGTGGGGCCAAACGCTGGGGAAAAAAGTGACTTACGACCGTTTTTCACACTTAGCGACCGTTGCCTGCGTCTCCGCGGTCCTGTGATCAACATTCAGACGCTTGGGCAACCGGCTCATAGTTATGTCCCCGGGGGAGGTCTCGCGAGCCCCCTTTTGCGACCGTCTGACCAGCAAAGCCAAGAGGGAAGATTTGTTTAACGACCGTGTGACTGATTTAATAACTGCAGCGGTTGGGAAGGGGAAAAAAGTCGTACAATGGGTCAAAACGTAGGTCACAACCGTCTCGCGTAGCAACGGAAATCTGGGGCAGAATTGTGATCGTTGCATTCTCACCATGGGAACTGTTTTCACAACAGCCCTGCGGAGTAGGCCAGGCCGAGAATCCCAGATCTCTGCAAAGCTACAAAATTTCACCCACGCCCCCAGTTGATCTTATCTGGCTGTCCCCCTCCCCACTTCCCGTTCTTTAAAGTCCCAAATTGTAATTTTGAACTCCCTCGCAGAACTAAAAGAGAAAGGAAGAGAATAACAAAATCTTCCCCTTTTTTGTCAGGATGGGAATTTTTTTTTTTTCTTAGAAAAAAAAGAGCTTTTTGTTTTTTTGCCACAAAGCGCTGAGTAAAACCTGAGTGGGTGGCAGCTGGAAAATCCAGAGAACTGCTTATTTTTATTTTTTTGCACATCTCACTTTTTTCTGGTATATGTGTGTGTTTGCCTGGCCGGACACTCCCTGTGTGCAAAAGTCTGGAGGAGAATGCAGAAAAATACCGACGGTGTCATAAACAGAAGTTGGGAGCGGACTTTTTTCTAGTCAAGAAAAGTCCAATTTTCCCAGCTCTGAAATTCTCTTTTCTTGGAGGAATTTCCACTTTCACCAGCCTGGTTTGTGCTCAGATTTCAATGGTGTTTTTTTTTTCCTTTCAGGCAAAGTTGATGCTAAATTTTACCGTTTCCTGTAATGTTTTGTTGCTGGTGTTAAAGTAAAAACCGCGATAAAGGTGCCAATGAAAGGGCAGAATTAAATTTTGCGGGAAGACCAGAGTGCGTTGCGATTCATTTTTTGAGTTGAATATTCTCTCCGTTTCCTTAAAAGGAGATTTGAGTCAGCCAAAGGATCAAGACCGCTTTTTAAAACAAATTAACACTTTTTTTTTTTTTTTTTGCTAATTTAGCTACAGGTTTGGTTTTTATTTTTCTGGTGATTTCAATCTGACTCAGGGTAGAACGTGCCTGAAAATGCATCGCAAAGCCGTTTGTTAAGATCTACCTAGTTAATTCTGATTTTTTTTTGCAGCTTGTGCAGCAAAAATGAAAAAACAAACAAACAAACCAGGGCCTTCATTTCTGCTTTCATCTTACTTACTTTCCAGGTTAAGCTGAGCATTGATTTTTTTTCCTGGCTCTTTTTAAATCTGCATGCTCCTGGTTAAATTTTAGTTAAAGTTTAGACTTAACTTACAGTGCCTGGAAAAAAAAAAAAAAGCAGAATTTCAGGCCATGCATGGTGATGCCAACCTGTCAACTAACCCTTTTATGCAATTATTGCACAAAACAGGGGTTGTATAAGAGCTGTTTGCACAGAACAGGAATTCCCCAGGTCATCTTCTTATGGAAATGTGGAAAATTGAGATTGTGCCAACTCCAAATCCTCTTCTAAATTTTAAAAAAGTCTCTTCTTGAAAAAAATCTTCCAGGGATGGAGCCCCCATAACTTCTGGAGGCTGATTAATTGTTCTCAGTAACCTTCTCCTGAACTCTTGTGTGTCTTTGTGTGTGTAGCTGCCCTCTGTCAGCTAGGAGATGGAAAAAGAGCCTTTGAGTCATTTCCAAGATCACAAGCCCAGCGGGTTGTTTCCCCGCAGCTCTGCAAATCAGCCAGCAAGCTGGAGCCAAAGATTAAATAAATGTAAATACAAGTTTCCCTAGCTGGGAAGCCAGGTGACCGTATCTGGGAAGACGGTTGCACCTTTGCCAAACCAAACAGGGATATTTCATTTTCTGCGGTTAATTGCTGTTTCCTTCCACCTTAGCTCTGGAAAGAAATAATTCAATTTTATTTCTATTTTTTTTTCCCAATTTCCTTGGCTCTCGGAGGCAGTGCAATGCAGGAAGGGCTCTCCGAAAAAGACTCTCGGAATTACGAGCGGTCCTCGAATTACGACATTCATTTAGTGGCCGTTTGACCCTGGAGAGGGGAAAAAGGGGGACTTATGACCATTTTTTTCACACTTACGTCCCCGTAGTCGAAATACGGAGGCTTGGCGAGTGACTCGTATTTATGACGGGCGCAGCGCCCCAGGGTCCCCTGATTTCCCCTTTGGTGACCTTCTGACTGGCAAAGTCAATGGGGAAGCCAGATTCACTTAACAACCGTCTGGTTATCTGAACAACAGGCAGCGATTTGCTTAATGACTGCGGCAAGAAATAGGCGTAAAATGAGGCACTTAATGGCCCCTCTTGCTTAGCAATGGAAATTTTCCGTTTCCGTAAGTCGAGGACTAACTGTACAGACCCAAGAAGGATCTGAGGCTGCGACAGCTGAACTACTAGCCGATAAAAAAGTAAATTAGGACCTCAAACGCTTATTTCCTGTTGTAGGCCAAAAATATCAGCTGCCTTGGGAACCGCAGCTGGGAATTTTGAACGGGAAAACAGCTGTCGTGTTTACTAAAACCCCAGGAAACATTAAAGGGAGGGGAAAAAAAATCTCGGAAAATTAGATCCAGGCACTTGCAGAGACAGAGAATGAGAAGAATAAGAAGTGAGAGTTAAAAAGTGGAGGAACGAATATCAAACTTTTCTTGCTGTGGGTTTATCTTTACACAAACTGAGTCGACTTCGTTGAAAATAAGATTATGAGTAATTTGAAGGAGCGGCTCCCAAGGGGAAGGGCCACAGGTTGTTCCAGCTCTTTGCTTTTTTTCTGCACATAACTGCAGCGGGGATGGAAAGTAGACCACCCAGTGACCCTCCATTCTGCATCATGAAAGCATCAGTTTGATGCATGAGGGTGATGTCCACAACCTTCAAGTGAAGGTTGAATAGAATAGAATAGAATAGAATAGAATAGAATAGAATAGAATAGAATAGAATAGAATAGAATAGAATATGAAATGAACAGAATAGAATGGAATGGAATGGAATGGAATAGAATAGAACGGAACGGAACGGAACGGAACGGAACGGAACAGAACAGAACAGAACAGAATAGAATGACAGAGTTGGAAAGGACCTTGGAGGTCATCTAGTCCAACCCCCTGCTCAGGCAGGAAACCTGGGCCGAGACCATTCCAGACAAATAGTTGTCCAGTCTCTTTCTTAAAAACTTCCAGTGTTGGAGCATTCACAACTTCTGGAGGCAAGGAGTTCCACTATTTTTCACACTTACGATCGTTGCAGCAATTCAGACCCTTGGCCACTGACTCTATTTATGACGGTCGCGGCGTCCCGGGGTCATGTGACCCCCTTCTTGTGACCTTCTGACGAGCAAAGTCAACAGCCAGATTCAGTTAACGACCGTGTTACTAACCCAACAACTGGGGCAAGGCAGGTTGTTAAATGGGGCGAATCTCACGTCACAACGGAGACTTTGGGCTCAGATGCGGTCCTTGACTACCTGTCCATTCTTTCTATCCCGCTGCTCAAATGAAGCAGGAAATGTTTACAGAAGCGAAACATTACATGTTAGGGCAAAGTCCAGAAATAAATCTTTTTTTTTTTTCCTGAGTAAACTCTGCTTGGAAAACAAGAGTCAGACAGTCGGGAACTGAACTGCAAAATGGAGTTTTGAGGCTAGATTTTTTTTTTTTTTTGGATATCTCTTCTCCGGATCTTTTTTTTTTTTTAATGAAAAAATTCTTTTATTAAAACAATCAGCATTGAACATAAAATCATAGTATGCATCAATCATCATAGCACCTGATATACATCACTAAGTATTAATCTTTATAAACGTCTGGTTTGGTAAACATTTTTCCCTCCGCACATCAAGCCTCAACTAAACCCCTGTTACAATTTATTTGCTTGGTGTTTCTCTTTTCTACAGTCTATCCACAGTTCCTAGTCTATCACATATTATTCATCTCAGTATTAGTACAATCTTGCTTCACGCCTTAGTTCTGAGTCAATTATATACTGTAGAATTTTAAAAAAGTTTTAAAAAGGAGTAGAATTGTTACCTTGCAGTACAAATATTTCTTCTTTTTCTTCTTCCTCTTCTTCCTCCTCTTCCTCCTCCTCCTCCTCCTCTTCTTCTTCTTCTTCTTCTTCTTCTTCTTCTTCTTCTTCTTCTTCTTCTTCTTCTTCTTCTTCTCCTCCTGCTCCTCCTCCTCTCCTTCTCCTTCTCCTTCTCCTTCGTCTTCTTCGTCTTCGTCTCCTCCTTCTCCTCCTTCTCCTCCTCCTCCTCCTCTTCTTCTTCTTCTTCTTCTTCTTCGTCTCCTCCTTCTCCTTCTTCTCCTCCTCCTCCTCCTCCTCTTCTTCTTCTTCTTCGTCTCCTCCTCCTCCTCCTCTTCCTCTCCTTCTCCTTCTCCTTCTCCTTTCTCGTTCTCCTTCTTCTTCTTCATCTCCTCCTCCTCCTCCTCCTCCTCTTCCTCTTCTTCTCCTTCTCCTTCTCCTTCTCCTTCGTCTTCTTCGTCTCCTCCTCCTCCTCCTCCTCCTCCTCCTCCTCCTCCCCCCTTTCTATGAAAGATGCTTCGCCTGGCCGTAGTCATTCACCTGCTGCTTCTTCGGAATGCCTCTTCCTGTGAACCGTGGGAATACTCCATTGGGGGGGAGTGTTGTCCCAAGTGTGGCCCAGGTAGGTGAAGAATCTCTGTTCTGCATGGCAAGGAGAGGGGCTGAAGGGTGGAAGAAACAGGTTGAGCTGAGATTGAACACAGGACATAGAATAAGAGAGCTGGAAGGGACATGGGAGGTCTTCTAGTCCAGCCCCCTGCTCAGGCAGGAGACCCTAGACCATTTCAATCAATCAATCAATCAATCAATCAGTCAGTCAATCAATCAGAATAGAGCTGGAAGGGACATGGGAGGTCTTCTAGTCCAGCCCCCTGCTCAGGCAGGAGACCCTAGACCATTTCAATCAATCAATCAATCAATCAGTCAGTCAATCAATCAGAATAGAGCTGGAAGGGACATGGGAGGTCTTCTAGTCCAGCCCCCTGCTCAGGCAGGAGACCCTAGACCATTTCAATCAATCAATCAATCAGTCAGTCAATCAATCAATCAGAATAGAGCTGGAAGGGACATGGGAGGTCTTCTAGTCCAGCCCCCTGCTCAGGCAGGAGACCCTAGACCATTTCAATCAGTCAATCAGAATAGAACCCCTTCTAGCCCTAGGATTCTGTGATTCTTTTGGATCTCTTTAATCTAGGACTCCGAGTTTTAAGACACTGCACCAGCGGTTCGGGTACATCCTGCGTTGCCTGCAACCCTGGTTGGTTTACCGAGCATCCCAACGGATTGACCAACTGCTTAAAGTGCCGGGAATGCCCTCCAGGTAAAGGAACAAACCGATCGATCTAACGAACAGGTTAGCCGAGGGATTCTCTGGGCGGGATCGCTCACCTTTAGAAAACGGGTTTTCTCTTACCCCTCTGGTTTTTTTTCCCTTCCTCCCATTTTTATCCTAGCCACCAGGAAAATGCAATCAATAGATCAATTAATCAGAATAGAGCTGGAAGGGACCTTGGAGGTCTTCTAGTCCAGCCCCCAGCTCAGGCAGGAGACCCTATACCTTTTCAATCAATCAATCAATCAATCTGAATAGAGCTGGGAGGGACCTTGAAGGTCTTCTAGTCCAACCCCTAGCTCAGGCAGAAGACCCTAGCCTAGACTATTCCAGAAAAATGGCTATCCAGTCTCTTCTTAAAAACCTCCAGTGATGGAGGACCCACAACTTCTGGTGGCAAGCGGCTCCACAGGTTAATTGTCCCCACTGTTAGGAAGTTTCTCCTTTAATTCTAGGTTGCTTCTCTCCTTGATTAGTTTCCATCTATTTTTTTTTTCTTGTCTTGCCTTCTGGTGTGTTGCAAAATGTGTTGACCCCCTCTTCTTCTTTGGGGCAGTCCCTCAAATATGGGAAGACTGCTATCCTGTCCTGCCCCCCCCCGGTCCTTCTTTTCTCTAGACTGGCCAAAGCAGATTGAGGCTGGTGGTGGGTCAGGCTATAGGACCTCAAGAGGACCCAGCATTTGCGAACATGTGTCGTTCTGCCTTGCAGGAAATCACATGCAAGTTAAAGAGCGGTGCCAGTACACGAAGAACACAAAATGCACCTGCCAGCCAGGTTTTTTCTGTATACACCAACTGGGGGAAGATTCCTGCGACGTGTGTGTGAGGCATACAATCGCTCCTCCTGGTTCCAGGGTGACACAACTTGGTAAGAACCCCTGCGGCGCACCTTTCTTGTCACACCGGTTAACTGGATCGCCACAGTTATGTAGTTGCGCCGTTGTGAAGCCACCCGTTGACTCTGCTTGTCGGAAGGCCACGAAAGGGAGATCACGTGACACCCCTGGGACACGGCGACTGTCGTAAACGTGAACCGGTTGCTGAGCGTGTGAATTTTGATCAGGTGACCGTAGGGACGCCGCGACCGGCGTTAAGTGTGAAACGACGGTCCTAAGTCGCGTTTTTTGGAGGCTGTTGTAACTTTGAACAGCCACTGAATGAACTGTTGTAAATCAAAGGCTACTTATATGTAAAATTGTTCCCCTGATGCCGAAAACCACTCAGAGGCTCCTGCTCTCTTGCTCCGTCATGCGCTGAGCCTATTGAGAACCTGTCAATCTTTTTCCGTTATTTTTACAGGCACCGAAAATTACGATGTCCTATTTGAGCCCTGTCCTCTGGGGACATTTTCAACTAAAAAAATGTCATTTTCTTGCATGAAATGGACCAAGTAAGGACCTTTCAGCTGCTTTACCGATGTGGCTTCTTTGAAACCACGTCCTTTAAAAAAATCCTTCTCTCTTTTTTTTTTTCTTCTTTTTTTCTAGCATTCTGCACAAATTTTAGCTGTTGTTCTCACCAGTTTGTCTACAATGAACTGTCTCTCTCTGGTGAATGAATACTTATGAGCATTTTCCATTCTTTTTTCTTTTCTCCCTCATCCCTCCCTCTCTCCCTCCCTCCCTTCCTCCCTTCCTTCCTTCCTTCCCTTTCTTTCCGTTCAATGTTTCTTTTTCTTTCCTATTTCCCTTTCTTCTTTCCTTCCTTCCTTCCCTTTTTCTTTCTTTCTTTCTTTCCTTTCTTTCTTTCCTTCCTTCTTTCAATGTTTTTTTCTTTCCTATTTCCCTTTCTTCTTTCCTTCCTTCCTTCCCTTTTTCTTTCTTTCTTTCTTTCTTTCTTTCTTTCTTTCTTTCTTTCTTTCTTTCTTTCCTTCCTTCCTTCTTTCAATGTTTTTTCTTTCCTATTTCCCTTTCTTCTTTCCTTCCTTCCTTCCCTTTTTCTTTCTTTCTTTCTTTCTTTCTTTCTTTCTTTCTTTCTTTCTTTCTTTCTTTCTTTCTTTCTTTCCTTCCTTCCTTCCTTCTTTCAATGTTTTTTCTTTCCTATTTCCCTTTCTTCTTTCCTTCCTTCCTTCCCTTTTTTTTTCTTTCTTTCTTTCTTTCTTTCTTTCCTTTCTTTCCTTCCTTCCTTCTTTCAATGTTTTTTCTTTCCTATTTCCCTTTCTTCTTTCCTTCCTTCCTTCCCTTTTTCTTTTTCTTTCTTTCTTTCTTTCTTTCTTTCCTTCCTTCCTTCTTTCAATGTTTTTTTCTTTCCTATTTCCCTTTCTTCTTTCCTTCCTTCCTTCCCTTTTTCTTTCTTTCTTTCTTTCTTTCTTTCCTTCCTTCTTTCAATGTTTTTTCTTTTCTATTTCCCTTTCTTCTTTCCTTCCTTCCTTCCCTTTTTCTTTCTTTCTTTCTTTCTTTCTTTCTTTCTTTCTTTCTTTCCTTTCTTTCCTTCCTTCCTTCTTTCAATGTTTTTTTCTTTCCTATTTCCCTTTCTTCTTTCCTTCCTTCCTTCCCTTTTTCTTTCTTTCTTTCTTTCTTTCTTTCTTTCTTTCTTTCTTTCCTTTCTTTCCTTCCTTCCTTCTTTCAATGTTTTTTCTTTCCTATTTCCCTTTCTTCTTTCCTTCCTTCCTTCCCTTTTTCTTTCTTTCTTTCTTTCTTTCTTTCTTTCTTTCTTTCTTTCCTTTCTTTCCTTCCTTCCTTCTTTCAATGTTTTTTCTTTTCTATTTCCCTTTCTTCTTTCCTTCCTTCCTTCCCTTTTTCTTTCTTTCTTTCTCTTTCTTTCCTTTCTTTCCTTCCTTCCTTCTTTCAATGTTTTTTTCTTTCCTATTTCCCTTTCTTCTTTCCTTCCTTCCTTCCCTTTTTCTTTCTTTCTTTCTTTCTTTCTTTCTTTCTTTCTTTCTTTCTTTCTTTCTTTCTTTCCTTCCTTCCTTCCTTCCTTCAATGTTTCTTCTTCTTTCCTACTTCCCTTCTTTCTTCCCTTCCTTCCTCCCTCCCCTCCCCTCCTCCTTCTTTCTTTCAATGTTTCTTTTTGTCTTTCCTCAGTTGCAGCGAGAAAGGCTTGATCGAAAAACGCGCAGGGAATGCCACTTCTGATGTGGTCTGTGAGCCCCAACCTTCAAAATACCTTGAAATAATTTTGCCTGTAATCATCAGTTTGCTGATCCTGGCCCTGGTTTTAATCTTTGTACTGCGCAAATATAGAAAGTGCCTGATGAAAGGTAGGTGTGTGTGTGTGTGTGTGTGTGTGTGTGTGTGTGTGTGTGAGAACATGGCCGTTATAATGATATCAGTGCCAATTACAATAGCTATAAACAGTTGATCTTTTTTTTTAACTCCTATTTTGAAGCAAGCCACAAAGCGGGGGAATAAAGGGGCTGGATGATGAATTAGTTTTGCTTCCAGAGTAAAACTATAAAGACGATCAGGTCAGCATCACCCTGAGCAGGGGGTTGGACTAGAAGACCTCCAAGGTCCCTTCCCCAATCTGCTATTCTATTCTATCCTTGGCTGAAAATGCCAAGGTTAGTTTGCCATCTAAGACAGGGGTCTTCCAACCTGGCCCTTTGATGACTGGTGGACTTCAACTCCCAGAATTCCTCAGCCAGCGTGCCATAAATTCTGCATTCCCCCCATCTAAGCATAAAAAGTTTCACTGTTTGGGGAGAGAGAGAAAAAAGTGGGACTGGGAGGGGTTTGGCTAATTTATCCTTTTAATGTTCAATAAAACAGAGTGCACATTTGTAATAAAATGTCTTTCTTTTTGGTTTGCAGCAATCGGCAAAAGGAAGGTAAGCGGGAGGCGTTTTTTTGTTTGTTTTTTTTTAACAAAAAGTGATAATAATAATAATAAAGTTGGAAGGGACCTTGGAGGTCATCTAGTCCAACCCCCTGCTCAGTCTTGCAATGCCCTTTGGATTTGATAACTTCGGTGTCCCGCTTTAATTTCTCGTCGTTCCCACGCTCCGAGAATGAGACTGTACAATTAATTAAAAAAAAAATCGAGCATTCTCACGCACAAAACCTGAGGTCTCCTTTCCTGCGAATTCTCCCGTCCTCAAAGCTGCGACGCCGTGGGGGCTGTCACAAAATGGCAGCCACGGGAGGGGAAGCGACACAAAAGAACTTCATTCATCCTTTCAGGGGGAATTGTAAAAAAAAAAAAATTCAGCTGTGAAACCTTTGCCCCATCTGATGGTATGATCCGTGTAATAATGGTACAATCCATTTTACGGAAGCCGGGTGTCTGAAATGATATATAGGGTTTCCTGCCTGAGCAAGGGGTTGGATTAGATGACCTCCAAGGCCCCTTCCAACTTCATTATTATTATTATTATTATTATTATTATTATTATTATTATTATTGTTATTATTATGCTGGGTTTTTCCATCTCTGGGGGCTTTTAAGAAGCTGGAGGGCCACCTTATGGGGACGGTTTTAACTACCTTTTCCTGCACAATGGGGGGTTGGACTAGATGACCTTCAGGGACACCCCAACTCCAGAATTCCATAATTCTTTGTGTCCCCTGACCCAAAGATCTTGGGGAAGGTTGTGCCCCATCTAATTCTCATTGATAAATGAGTGTAAATTCTGAACCATGTACTGATTTATTTTTTTTTAAATTCTCTTGGTTTTAGGCAGAGGAACTACCTTACACCGTGCCAGAGAAGGAAACTATGGTAAACCCCGTACAGGAAACTAACCCGAATCTTGGACAGCCAAGCTACGCAAACCTTTGAGAGGCGACAAGGTTTACAACGCTACTGTGGCCGGCCACTCCTTGTGCGATTACGGTGGGAAAAGACTCCGAGGAAGCTTATTTGTAATGGATCACTTGGACCTTCTCCGTTGGGATCTTTCGGAAAGGATCCTGCTCCAGATTCAGCTAGAGAAAGTGGGCTAAGCTGAAACACAGGCAGATCTAAAGAGTGAGCCAAGCTCTCTTCCCAGGGAAGGGCAAGTCCGATCTTACCAGAAAAAGAACACTACACAAAAAAAAACCAAAAATTACAATAAGGACCACAATTTTTCCGGGTCTCTGGCGAGCATGCAGGCCGTTGGACTAGAAGACCTTCAGAGGTCCCATCCAGGCTTCCAACACCACGATTCCAAAAGAAAAGCTCACCCGAATGCAGGTAGTCCTCGATTTACAACAAGGGAGCCCAAAATTTCGGTTGCTAAGTGTGACATTTGTACGATCCTATCTTTGTTCATGAGACGATGGTCGTCAGTGTGAAAAATGGCCGTAAATCTTTTTTTTTTTTTTTTTGGTGCTTTTGCAACTTTGAACAGTCAACTAAACGAGCCGAGGGCTGTCTTTATTGCAGAAATATAACCCGCCTTTTCGGTGAGAAACAGGGAGGGGAGGCCTAAGGTGGAAAGGAGAAGGAATTGCAAAAGTGTGCATATGTGGATCACGGACACACAACTTACTCTGGGAAAAAAACAGCCGTCCTTGGAATGCTTTGCAACGCCTTCTAACAAATCTAACCCGTCGTTTTTTGTTTTTTTTTGGTCCAGGACGGTGAGGAGCCGTTTCTAAATATGATATATAAATAAACTCAAAATTTGTCTGCTACGTGGCTAGGGAATTCTGGGAGTCGAAGTCTACCTATCCTCAAGGGGCCGAGGTTGAGAAACACTGCACTACTGTATAGAATAATGGCTGATTAAAAAAAAAAGAACAAATTTGGGGGCAAATTTCTTCTCCTCTCCAATCCTTTCCCCCCCCCCCCGTTGGAAACTTGTTTCCCCTTAATATTTACTTTTTAACCTCAATCCCCACAGAAATGCGGGGGGGGGAGGGAGGGTGAATATTACGTATGGTTTGCCTTTGGGTTAATGGTGGGGTATTAAAGACCGGATTAAAATCTAATCAATCAAGAAATAAACAAAACGGATTTGAAAGAGGGGATTCCCGATCTTTGCTGAAGAAGGATTTTAAATCTTGGCACGGTAAATGGACTCAAAAGAGTTTTCCGTTCCTGTAATTGTCCCTTGGCTTAATTAGGGCACGTAGTCCTTGTCTTACGAGCACGGCTGAGATTTCTGTGAACTTCTGTTAAGTTGGTTACACGGCGGTTAAGTGAATTTGGCTTTGCTTGTCAGGAGTTTGCCAAAAGGGGATCACGTGACCCCGGGAGACGCTGCAAAACTGTCCTACATACCAGTCAGTTGCCGATTTCGATCACGTGACCACGGGGGAATGCTCCAACGGTCGTTAAGTGTGAAAAAACGGTCATAAGTCCCTTCGAACCGTCACTAAACGAACTGCAGTAAATTGAGGACTAATTGCAGGGATTAGGCGTAGGAAGGATTAATTAAGAGTGAAGAATCATTCTACAGGGTGATGATGAATTGTAAGGGTGAACGATTGTGATTAAGGATTATGATTAATTTTTAAGGATTAATTAAGGATTGTTGTATTTTTTTTTTTTAAAAAGTTACTGATAGGATGCCGAGGTTGAGGAAGAGAAAAAGGTGCCGTCTTTGTATCTGGCCTTGCCCAAACTTGCAAAAATTTTCACTGGGCTGTAATTTTTTTTTTCCCAGTATAAAAATTCTTTTATTAAAACAATCAACATTGAACATAAAAACATATTATGCAGCAATCATCATGACACTGGGCTGTAATTTTGAGTGTGAACAAAAGGGGCACATGGTGCCTTTTTATATCCACACAGCAATCATATTAATTGCCTTGAATTAAGCGCAGCCTTTCAGGCATGGTGTCCCAGGCGCAGAAGGTGAAGGACCTCAGATTATTATTATTTATTTAACTTCTATGCCGCCCTATTCCGGAGAACTTCTTCAGAGGTTCTCCAGAACTTTGGATGTTTGGTGGAGAGTCCTCATCTTACTGAAGGAGATGGGTGGCTGAGGAATTCTGGGAGTTGAAGTCCACAAGTCTTGAAAGTAGCCAAGGTTGGAGACCCCCGTGAGCTAGGACATTGTCTTCATTTGCTTCCTGGAGTTGTGCATGACCCATCGCTGGAGACCTTCAAGAAAAGATTGGACAGCCCTTTGTCCAGGATGGTATAAGGTCCCCTGCCTTGGAAGAGGGGTGGACTAGAACACCTCCAAGGTCCCTTCCTGTCTTATGAGTCTATGACTTGAGGACAAGATGGGTCCTTTACTGATTCCGTGCCAACTCCTGCTGGCCGAGGACCGAAGGGAAATGAAGTCAGCACATCTGAAGACAAAAAGATGGCCTAGGCCAGGGGTTCTCAACCTTGGCAACTTCAAGACTTGTGGACTTCAACTCCCAGAATTCCTGGGAGTTGAAGTCCACAAGTCTTGAAGTTGCCAAGGTTGAGAACCCCTGGCCTAGATATTCACGGAAGGGCAAAGGAGGATGAAACGGCTTCCAGCTTTTCTTTCAGGAAGTTAAAACCAGGTAACTGTCCAAGCAGGAAGTGAGAGGAAGGAGGAGACAAGTCTGAAGTTGAAGCATTCAACTTCACATGTTGGAGAAAAGCTCAAGAAACTGCCTAATAAGTCAAATTCTTCCTAGCTGCCTTGACTTGGTTAGCCAATCAAATGTCTTCCTCTTCAGTTAACCGAATTTTGTAGCCAGCAAAAGGAAAGGAGAGAAAAACAACAACAACCAAGAACGATGCGGTTGTTAGACTTAACTAAACCGAGAAGAAGGAATACGTTATTGAATTCCGCAACCCGAGGCCTGCCGTTTAATTCTGGCTTTTAGCTTTTGAAGGCCAGGGCTGTTCTGGTCAACCAGGAGGCCAAACGTTGCAGTCGTCCACGCTTCTTCGTACCGGCCAGCTGCGAAATAAGTGTGGGCGGTCCGTAGGAAGGCTTTGGATACCTCCTCCCTCCTGTGATCGGCGAGGACGTGACTCAGGGCCAAGGGCTGGTCAAGCTGTAGGGCGTGAATAAACTGCTTGACGGCCAGCTCCTCCTCCGAACTGGACAGCAGCAGGTGTCCCCAGGAACAGAAGTCGCCAATTTGAGTTTTCAAGGTGTTGGTGCCGTGTTTTCGCACCACCATCTGGATATCTGCCAGAGCGCTCCCGTAGTCTTCCAACTGGGTCCAGCAAGCAGCCCGCTGGCGAAGATATTGTGGGTTATTGTGGCTTGCCAAGGTAGCTAAGGTGAGGTATTTGACAGCCCCTAGGGGACACTGGTCTTTCAGCATTGCCTTCGCCTCTCTGGCTGCAACCTAGGGATAAAGACGATGGTGGTTACCCCAGTTCTGCCTTGGCTTAATTCTCAATCACACACCTAGGTGGCTTAGCGTGATGTCACACATCCAAGCCAACAAAAAGGTTCAGGAGGCTGAGATGTTCTGACGGTGCTTTGCCTGGGAATCAAAATGCTCGCCTTCTGCAGGTCTTCCAAACCTTCGTCTCTAACCTGAAGGCCATCTCAGTGGTCCAGAAGTGTGGTGACCTGGGGCCTTTTGAAACACAGCCCTTAAAAATGAGAGAGCTGGAGGCTAAAACATACAAAGGACAGTTGCAGGAATTGGGGAGGTCTAGTTTAACGAAGAGAAGGATGAGAGGGGACAGGGTAGCAGTCATCCAGTATCTCAGGGGTTGCCCCAAAGAAGAGGGAGTCAAGCTATTCTCCAAGGTGCCTGAAGGCAGGACAAGAAGCAACGGATGGAAACTCATCAAGGAGAGAAGCAACCTAGAACTAAGGAGAAATTCCCTAATTTGGAGAGAGGAGTTGCTCGGACGTTACCCCTGAATTGTATCTGAAGAGGGATGAGAGGGAAGAAAGGAGAGGAGAGAGAAAAGAGTAAAGGAAGGGAGAAGGAAGTAGGAAGGTTGGAGGGGGAGAAAGGGGAGGAGACGGGTGAAGGAAAGAGAAGAGGAGAGGAAGAAGAGGGAAGTAGGGAAGAGAAGAAAGGGAGAAAGAAGGGAGAAAAGGAGGGTGGATGCAGTGAAAGGGGAAATGGGCGAGCAACACCAAAAGTCAGGTGTATGTATTTATTTCTTTTTATTAGAAGTATCTTATATATGAATGTAAAAAGAATGTATGTTAACTTCTCATAAATATCACGGTATATGTATGGGGGAGAGTTTGGAAAAACAAAAAATTATTTAAAAAAAAAAAAGAAGAAGAAGCAATGGATGGAAACTAACCAAGGAGAGAAGCAGCCTAGAACTAAGGAGAAATTTCATGACAGTGAGGATAATTAATCAGTGGAACAGCTTGCCACCAGAGATTGTGGGTGCTCCACCCACTGGAGGCTTTTAATAAGAGATTGGACAGCCATAGGCTGAAATGATGTAGGATCACCTGCCTTGAGCAGGGGGTTGGACTAGAAGACCGCCAAGATCCCTTCCAACTCTTTGTCATTCTGTTAAACGTAGCATTTAAACTGTCAAAGTGCATTAGAATCAAAAGTACATTGTCTTTCCACGTCGGTCAGACTAAAAAACCAAGAATAAATAGGATTTCTTGGTTTGGATGTCCCGCAAGAGGAGAACGTAGTGGCTATGTTTTCTAAACCTGGGTTTGATGTGTTATTTAAGTGGGCGGTGGACGTACCTGAGCGAGGTTGAGCCGCTGGCTGGCATCTAAAAACCCCATCAGGTGCTCTAAGTCTTTGTGTTCCTTTGCTGCTAAGGTGGCCAAGATGTGGACGCCGTTCAAATTCCCCAATATCGCTTGCACAATTCCCAGCCGAGAGTTAGCGGCATCGTTGGGTTCACTTTGCCCAAATATCTTCTGGAGATACGACAGAGCAGTCTTGGGTCTTCCTGTCGGCCAAAATCAAGACAGAAGTTAGACAAAATCAACAGCTAAAGAGGACAAATCCTCTTTTCACTTGGCGTGTTAGCGACGGACCCAATAAGTTTATTCTCAGTTTTTTCCTCCACCCTTCCTCTTCCATATAATGGGTAAAAGGGTTCTCCCCACATCCCTGTCCCTCAGAAGGGATGGGTGATGCTCAACTGGACCGTGACACTTGACAAACAGCTGTAGAAATGTGGGGTGTTCATCAAAGCGGGGTGTTTTCAAATCTGAAGGCTAGAAATAGCCAGGCTGCTGTGGAGGGAAGATCGGTCCATAGCTAGGACACCCAACTTTTATGTTCCAGTAGTAAGTACCTAGAGGAGAAATATCTAAATAAGCTTGGTGTCCAAGCTAGAACTACTTGTCCTTTTGTCTATGGAGATTCTCAGTCATCCATGGTGCTCCCAAAGGTGCTTTTCTTTTTTTCAATGGGATGTTCTCGTTTTTCTTTGAAGACGTTTCTCTTCTCAACCAAGAAGCTTCTTCCGCTCTCACTTCAGATCCTTCCACTCCCAACCATCCAGTCAGAGCTGAAGAAGCTTCTTGGATGAGAAGAGAAATGCCTTCAAAGAAAAATAAGGAAGTCCAGTTGCCTCCTGAAATAAAGCACCTTCGGGACATCTGTCCTTCCTGCTCCCCGATTTGGGGACCTGTTCTCCTGGACGTTACTCCTGACCTCTCCTACCCCTTGCGATTTGGAGGTCAACACAAAGGATGTGAGTTTCGTTGTCCTGGTTGTCCATTTCCACCAAGGATTCTCCCACTTTGGAGAGGTCCTTCAAGGCTTGTGCCGCAAGGGGGTCTTCGCTACGGCCAAGGTCCATCAACGCATCCCTGCAGTACTCCAGCAGCCAAGAGCGAATTTGGACTTGAGTGTCCGGCTTTAGAGAGCAGATTTCGGCCATAGCTGAAGCTGGGTCCCCTTGGAGAGCTGAGATCAGATCTTGCGTTGACTCCTGCGGAGGAGAGTGGAGACATGGTCTAAGCAGTGAAGTCCTTCCTTTTGGGAAGATCTAAGGAAGCAAGGAGCACGGAACAGGACTGCGTTTCTCCAACTTCAGTTAAAAATTGAAGCAATAACGGATCCAATTTGACATCTCGCAACATTTGGGCTTCGCTGAACATGATTGCAACGGGCTGAGAAGGTGAAGTAATTCTAATTCACCGATGTATTTTGTCTCCGTTCATCATCCCTTTATCAGCTGGGTCTGACTTCCTTCCTTCCTTCCTTCCTTCCTTCCTTCCTTCCTTCCTTCCTCCCTCCCTCCCGCCCTCCCTCCCTTCCTTCTTTCCTCTCCGTTCTCTATCACTATGATGAACATTTCCTATCCTTCAATTGTCCTGTGACATTCAAAAACATCGATCAAAACAATTAAATGCAATTTCCACCTTCTTCTGATGCAGGGCCAGGTGAATGAATGCTTTCCCACAAAGAGCCCGGGTGTTTCTCGGATCTTTTTTTAAGACAGCCTTAAAATCAAATATGGCTGTTTTCTTCTGTCCCAGCAGCCCGTAACAATGAGCGCGCAGCAGAAGGGAATCGACAGCGTTACCACCGCCTAGGCAAAAATAAAAAAAATAAACGGATTCAGTGCTTTCCGTCTGGATACATTAACCTTGAAAGGGTCAATATGTTTATTCCGATTTGGAAAAACATTTTTACCCTGCCCTTCTGTCTCATCCTTAGAGCTGGCAGCCTCCCCGCTTTTTTTTAATGAATAATTTTATTAGAGGTTACAATTACAACAGTAAAAACTAACACAAATTAATGGCTAATTGGTGACTCTCCATTGATGCCATTAAGTAGATTCCGATCTCTGTTGTCTGAAGGAAACTGCAGGGTTTCCCCAAAAATCTCAACAAAGATGATTAAATTAACGGGTGGAAGATCATTAAAGAAAGATCCAGTCTAGAACTAAGGAGGAATTTCCTGATTGGGAGAACAATTAATCCGTGGAACAGCTTGCCTCCAGAAATTGTGAGCGCTCCATCCCTGGAGGTTTTCAAGAAAGGATTAGACAACCCTTTGTCCAGAACGGAATGCGGTCTCCTGCTTGAGTTGGGGGGTGGGTGGGGTGGACTAGAAGACCTCTGAGGTCCCTTCCAACTTTCAGCTATTCACTTAAAAAAAGAAATGTGGCAAGGCTTTCATCAGAGACATTCCAGCGTCATGTTTTTCCAACCTCGGCCACTTTTAAGACACTTCAACTCCCAGGATCCCTCCCGAGACTTCTAAGCCAAGCAGCCTACCCCAGAGGGTCGTTGTTTTGGGACGCAAAAGGGAGGGCAGAAACGTTTCTGCTGGAAAAAAGCGAAAGAGAGCAGAGGAAGGCAACTTCTAAAGGAAAGGAACGTAAATTTGGGACCGTCTCACCGCCCGCGGGGATGGCCAAGGAGAGGTAAGCGACTGCTTGCTTCAGATAAGCCTCCGCTGGCTTGTTTTCCAGGATGGCCACAGCCCTGGCGTGACAGTGGCTTTTCCACAGGACTCGGTCGCCTTCTTTTAAAACCTTCACGAAGGCCTGGAGGCAGGAAAAATTGCCTGTCTGAATCAACTTCTTCAAGTACTAAGCGGGAAAGAAAAGGAGAATTATGGATGGTGGTTGGCATCCTCAAATGTTCAGCTGCCTAGGAAATGTGGGACACTTGGGAGCTGAATCCCAGAAATACAAGTTGCTAAGTCTGTCCCCAAGTGGGACTGTTTCCCCCCCCCCCCTTTGCTTTCTATTTTATCTCTTTTTCTTCCCCATTATGGCTCCAGGTAAGGTTGATCAGATAATCCACAAGCCCTGGCTTGATTCTACCGTCTAAGCCAGATTTGTTTGTTGATCCTTGACCAGAGATGCAATGGATCCTCTGCCACTAAGCAGAGGGTTAGACTAAATGGCCTCTGAGTTCCTTCCACCTCTATCAGGTAAAGGGACAGTTGGCTACGCAGGGGTTCTCAACCTTGGCAACTTTAAGACTTGTGGACTTCAACTCCCAGAATTCTGGGAGTTGAAGTCCACAAGTCTTAAAGTTGCCAAGGTTGAGAACCCCTGATTCATAGAGGAACCCTCAAAAGTGCCCAGAATGCCTGAAGATGATGAATGAGAACTCACCCTTCCGGGATTCGAACATTCGAAGGGTGAGTTCTGACTGAAGAGAGTTAAGAAACTCGAAATAGCTATATCAGAAATCCCTTATTTCTTTGTCAACAATTTTAAACAACATATATATATTTGTGCTTGCAAGATGGCTCTGGGTTGAGCTGAAACAAGCAAAAGGAAAGAATGATTCCTTCCTCCCATATTTGGGTTTACAGGGTGCAATCTAAAAAATAAACATTTCACACACACACACACACACACACACACACACACACATATATATAAGTTTTATTAAAACCAAATCATATTTAGAATTTGAATAATATATTACATCAAAACATATTATTATTACTGTTATTGTTATTGTTATTATTATTCATCAGCCAGATGTTCAGACTGGATTTGGCATTTGTGACTACGTATCGAGTCCTTACCAAGGACCTGGAATAGGCAGATGTGGATGCTTGATGGATTATTATTGTGGTTGTTAAATGGCCAACGTCTCACCATAAAAATCCATAAAGGCATTGTGATATTAGCCCTTTGAAACCTAGGTTAATATTTTAAATCGATTTAAAATACATATGCATATATTATTACTTATCTGGAGGAAGCTACGCAGATTATACAGTAAATACGTACAGCTAGTCCTTTCACTGGAAAAAGGGACTTAGGACTATTTTCACATTTATGACCCTTGCGGCCTCCCCACGGTCACGTGATCAAAATTCACTGGCAACTGACTCATCTTTATGACGGTTTGGCAGCGTCCTGGGGTCACGTGATCCTCTTTTGCAACTTGGGGCAAACCTCACTTAACAACTGTCTCACTTAAGCCACTAAATCTGGCTCTCCGTTGGGGTGGAGGGATATTGATTGATCCCCCCCCCGTTCTCCTTAATGCAAAGCATACGTGTGAAATGGTCCATTCTCCCATTTCAAAGGCAGGAGCGCCCTCTGCTGGACACCGGTTAGTATTTCCGGACCAGCTTTTCCACACAGCATTTTCGTATTTTCTTCCTAAAGGAGCTTTTGCAGCAATAAATCTCGCGTGTGCAGGTGCTTCGCTGAGAAGCACGCAGGTGAGGTTGGTCAGCCTTCGCTGACCGTTTTGTTTTGCGGGGAAAAAGTGGGTTTCCCCCTCCCGCCAATACTCCCACAAAGAGAGAAGCAACCTGGAACTAAGGAGACATTTCCAGACCGTTAGAACAATTAACCGGTTCATAAAGCTGCTTCAAATCCCAGGAATTAGGGCGATGGTGAAGGGAGCTTTGATCTCTCACCTGGTTGCAGTCAGGGACGCGGCCTTTTCTCAGCTGGAGAAGAGCCAGCCGGGCCAAAAGGGAGGATTTCTCCAGGTTCTTGGAGAGGGCCAGCCGCAGGATCTTGTGGGCTTCTTCCAGGCGATCCAGTTGGTACAAAGCATCGGCGCACAGCAGCCGTGACGCCTCGTCTGAACTGTCCAGTTCCAGAAGCAGAGAAGCCAGTTGGTGGATCCCAAAGGGATCCCTGGGCGAAGCGAGGAGGAAAGGGCGGAGGTGAGGGGAGAAGAGTAAAATTCAGGATAGCAGCCTGGCAGGTTCAGAGGTTGGGACCTGTAGCTTGCAAAGGTTTGGAGTAATTCTGCGTTGAAAATTTTTAGCAGGGAGGGAAGGGACGAAGGAAGGAAGGTCACTCGGGTGAGATGGGTGGCACAGAAGTGTGATGAATAAATAAATATAAAAGAAGGGAGGGAGGAAGGGAGGGAGGGAGGAAGGAAAAAGAAGAGAGCAAAAGAAGGTAGAGGAAGGAGAGAAAGGAAGAAAGAAAAGTTAGGAAGTAAGCAAGGAAAGACAAAAAGAAAATGAGAGAAAAAGAAAATAAAGGGAGGGAGAGAGGAAGGAAGGAAAGAAGGAAAGAAAGAAGGAATGAGATGGGAATGGGAGGAAGGAAGGAAGGAAAGAAGGAAGGAAGGAAGGAAGGAAGGAAGGAAGGAAGAAGATGGGAATGGGAGGAAGGAAGGAAAGAAAAGGAAGGAGAGAAGGAAAGAAAAGGAAGGAGAGAAGGAAGGGAGGGAAGGAAGGAAGGAAAGGAAGGAAGGAAGGAAAGGAAGGAAGGAAAGGAAGGAAAGGAAGGAAGGAAGCTCGGTTTTCCAAGATAGCTGACTCACCCGTCCTTCTGGAGGCCGTCCATCCATCCCGTTTTCTCCAATTGGTCCTCTGACCTGCAATGGACTTTCTCCTTCCTCTCCAGCATCTTCTGCACTTGCTCCTGAAGGACGACCAGGAGGAACCCTCTCTGGTTCCAGGGGACGTAGGCCTTGATCACAAAGCCGCTTTCTTCGAACCTGAGTCCGCAGGCAGTCAGGTAATCCAAGGCGGTGAGATACGGCTGGCCAGCCCAGGCACGGATCAGGCCCCGTCCGCACAGGGCCTTCACGCAGCTGCTGGGATGCGGCGTGCCGTCTTCCAGGACCGCTTGGAAGTCTCCGAGGGCCTCTGCATGGCGGTTGGCATGAAGGTGGCAGAGCCCGCGCTGGGCCAGGAGGGTGTTTCGGTAGGTGGCTTCTGCAGAGGCCAAGAGGCGGTTGCAAACGTCTAAGGAGGCGGGGACGTTACCTTCCAACAGGTAGCAATCTGCTAAGCGGACATTTAGTTCCCGCAGAGATCCCGGGGCAATCTGGATGAGAAACTGGAGCGTACGGAGGACGGGAGGAATCAACTCTTGACCACCGTTGCTCCGGACTTCGTTCCTGACACGGACGGCTTCTTTGTAAGCGGAAAAATCTGCCTCCAGGACTGCCCGGCTGTCCTTCTCCACTCTTCCAGCCTCTCCTGGAGAGAAGAGGGCTTCAAAGGAGATCTTGGCCAGCTCGGGGTGAGCCTCAAAAGCGGCCGTGAGGTCCCTCAGCATCGGCGAGACGTGGCCTCCGATGGCAAAGAAAGCCACGGCTCGGAGCATCCGAAGGCTTGAGGTCTCCTCGTCGCTGGAGGAGAAGGCTTCTAAGGCCCTGCTGGAGAGGGACACGCATTCCTTGTACATGCGACGCTCCAAAAGACGCTTGGCCTGAATGTGGCAGACCCGGAGGTCCTCGGGGGCTACGGCAGCCAGGAAGTCATAGCAAAGGTCTTTCCGGCTAAGTATCTCCTTCGAATCATTGTCTTGAAGCGAGAGGCAGTCCAAAGAAGCCTGGATGATCTTCTCTGTGTATCTCCTCTGTCTACGGCTCACGAACGTCACTGTCTCGTTCCGATCTTCCACAAAGGCCTGAAGGTACTCCGCGATCCCGTCTTGGGAGTGCGTTTGGGACAGCACCAGGGCCAAAGCGTGGGTGAGACGCAGCTCCACGCAAGGGTGGACCTCCAGCAGAGAGTCACACTGGCTGGCCACCTGGTGAGGGTGGCCTGCCTTGAGCAAAGCGTCCATTTTGAAGAGTGAGGCAGTCACGTTGTGGGGGTCGAAGGCCAGGAGAAAAGCAGCCACCGTTGCCACGCTGAGCGGTGGAGGGTCCAAGCGATTGCCCTCAAGCTGCAGAATGGGGCTTTCACCTTGACACCAGCTCTCCAGTAGGGCGACCATGTTGGCCTGGACCTCCTTCTCCAGAGCCACCATCTTTTTGATGGCCATGGGGGAGCAGAGAAGGGATCCAGCGACATAGAAGGCAGTGGCCAATGGGAGTTCGCCGTTGTCTAGTTGCCGATCCCCTTCTTGGCAAAACTCTCTGGCTTGCTCTTGGGATCTCCAGAGGACTGAAGGACCTTCCGTCTTCTTAGACACCATGACGGCTTTGTTTGCTGCCCTGCAAAGGAGCAGATGGGAAGAGAGTAACCATCAGAAACATTCAAGGCGGACATGGTTTTATAGCTATGGAAGGACTGTCAATCGGAATACAGCTGCAAGGGACCTTGGAGGTCTTCTAGTCCAACCCCCTTCTCAAGCAATGAAATGGTCTAGGGTATTCTGTTTGAGCAGGGAGTGGGCTAGAAGACCTCCAAGGTCCCTTCCAGTTTTAACTGGTTGTAACTTCAAGGAACGATTGCCATTCAAGGACGACCTATAATTCCTTTGCTTGATTATCAGCTTCCCAAGCATTAAGGTATAGAATAATAATAATAATAATAATAATAATAATAATAATAATAATAATAATAATAACAGAAAGACTGTAGCAAAGGCAAGCAAGGGTAGTACCAATAGTCATAGGTGCCTGGGGTGCAATTCCAAAACAACTGGAGCACCACTTGAACACCATCATCGGCATTGACAAATTCCGCCATGAGTCAATTGCAAAAGGCAGCCTTACTGGGAACTGCTTCCATCCTACGACGAGATCTGTCATACCATCAAACATCCACATCTGCCTATCCCAGGTCCTTCGACAGGTGGACAGAAATGCCAAATCCAGCCCGAACACCTGACTGACTGTGCCATGATCAATAATAATAAAGCAGACATCATTTCAGCCTCGATAAGCAAAGGGCCCCGTTTGTCTAACGTTAAATTGGTGTATGTGAATTTCACACACCCTCCTTCTTTTTCCCAACCCTCCCCGGGAGGACAGCCGTGACACTCACACGCTGAGCTGCAGAGGAGGAGAAGGGTGGATGCAGGTCCTGGCATCGAGAGGAATGGAAGCTGCGGGCAGTGGGTGAGGCCACATCGCTCTCTGCTGAATGCTGGGCTCTCTGGAGAACGAAAGGCAGGCTAGCCACGTGTCTCCCAGTTTCCCAGGAGACAGTAAACACTGAATTTCCCTGCTTGAGAAGCAGTGCACGTCTGGGTTACAAACCCCTTCTTATCCTGCTGCTCCTTCCCTATTTAGCCATCAGCTCGTTAAAAACCGGAGACAGGACACGAGAGGAAACAGGAGGGGAAGGAAGGAGGAAAAATAAAACAAGGACCAGAGCATCGGCGGAACAACCTGCCACCAGAAGTTGTGAATGCTCCAACACTGGAAGTTTTTAAGAAGAGACTCGACAGCCACTTGTCTGAAATGGTGTAGGGTTTCCTGCCTGAGCAGGGGCTTGGACTAGATATTACAGCCCTCAAATCATTTCCATCTTTCCGGCCTTCCCAAAGGCCTGGCTTGAAAAAGGCAACAGGATAAGCCTGCTCATTCTAAGAACCGGGAATTACGGAAGAAAATAAAATAGCACAAACCCTGGACGCAACTTACCGCCTCTCTCTGTAGGTTGTGTGGCTACGTAGATGCAGCAGACCCCATCGGAAGGAGAAACGGAGAATATCCAGGGAAGGCTGATCTGCACGCTTCTAGTTAAATATTAAAGTGTGCAACAGGTCTTCCTTCTTTGGTGAATAATGAATTTTTTAAACAGAAAAACAGATGGAATGACAGCTGACAGGTAGGAGAGCCAGCTCTCCTAACAGTTTGATTTATTTTATTTCATGTTTAAGGAAAGGTCCAAAGACTCCAAAGCAAGTCAGCTGAGATTCCGCCAGCTGTGCAAATTTGTTCTATGTTGAAATTGCAAGCTTTTGTCTGAAAGGGGTGTAGGTTTTCCTGTCTGAGCAGGGGGTTGGACTAGATGACCTCCAAGGTCCCTTCCAACTTGATGATGATGAGGATGATGATGATTACTATGGATCATCGCACAGTCAGCCAGGTGTTCAGACTGGATTTGGCATGTTTGTCTACCTATCGAGTCCTTCCCAAGGACCTGGGAGAGGCAGATGTGGATGTTTGAATTGATGGTATTACAGATCTCGTCGCAGGATGGAAGCAGTTCCTAGTAAGGCCGCCTTTTGCAATTGACTAATGGCGAATTTGTCAATGCCGATGATGGTGTTCAAGTGGTGCTCCAGTTGTTTTCCCTTCCTTCCTCTCTCCCTTTCTCTTTTTCTTTCTTTTCCCAAGGAAACAAAATCTTGAGTGAAAAAAAAATTAAGGTGAGCCTCCCCAATAGCAAACTGTGAGAAAGATTCCCCCCCCACCATCTTCCAGAATCATTAGATAAAATGGTCCTTTTTCCTTTCTTTTTTTTCCTGCCTGCAGAAATCTGAATTTTGGGGGAGCTGGTTTGCCCAGTCTCTACAACAAATCAAGCGGTAAGCCTGCCAGCTGAGGAGTGTGTGAATTTGTGAGCACACACTCAAGCCGAGTGTGGTTTTTCCATTTCTGCGCACTTGGCGCCCGGGAAGAAAAGAGTCCCATTAATCTAATTCTTGCTCATCTATCAAAGCGGAGCGCATTTCCTTGTAAAAATGATTAAGCTGCTAATTAAGATGTTTATAACTTGTTTCCCTGGTTGCTAATTATAATTAACATGCAAATTAGCTGAGGGAAGAGAGGCACAGGGGTCCCCAGTTCATTACGAACTTAATTACTGTTTGCATGCTTAAAACGTTACAGTTATAAATGGTGGCATTTAATGTAATGGACAAGCTGATAATTATGCTGGCAACATTTTGAAAAGTCATTTTCCCCTCGGTGTTATTTCATTATTTTTTTTTCTCCTTCCCCCTCCTAGGTGATTAATGTTTTTACGCTTGGCTGATAAACTTAGTTCAGAACCCACTAGAAGTTGGGCGCAGCGGCGAAACCAACAAAGTCATCACTTTAACCGTTCCCTTTTTTCCCTCCCTCCTTTTTTCTCCTTCCTTGCGCTTGGTTGAAAATTTGGAGAAGGAAAGCTTTGCGAGAAAAGTAAGACAGGTTCCCTACCTATCTTATCTTATCTATCTATCTATCTATCTATCTATCTATCTATCTATCTATCTATCTATCTATCTATCTATCTCTATCTATCTATCTATCTATCTATCTATCTCTATCATCTATCTATATCTATCTATCATCTATCTATCATTTATCCATCTATCTTTCTCTATCTATCATTTTTCTATCTATCTACCTACTTACCTACCCACCCACCCATCATCTATCTATCTATCTATCTATCTATCTATCTATCTATCTATCTATCTATCTATCTATCTATCTATCATCTATCTATCTATCTATCTATCTATCTATCTATCTATCTATCTCTATCTATCTATCTATCTATCTATCTATCTATATCATCTATCTATATCTATCTATCATCTATCTATCATTTATCCATCTATCTTTCTCTATCTATCATTTTTCTATCTACCTACTTACCTACCCACCCACCCATCATCTATCTATCTATCTATCTATCTATCTATCTATCTATCTATCTATCTATCATCTATCTATCTATCTATCTATCTATCTATCTATCTATCTATCTATCTATCATCCATCTATCATTTATCCATCTATCTATCATCTATCTATATCTATCTATCATCTATCTATCATCTATATCATTTATCTATCTATCTATCTATCTATCTATCTATCTATCCATCCATCATCTCTCTCTCTCTCCCTCCCTCCCTCCCTCCCTCTCTCTCTCTCCAATTTATTGGCTGCTCATTTTACCATAGAGTTACTGGCCGCTTTGCAATATTAAATGGGTGCTGGAGAAGATTCCTGCAAGTCCCCTGGACTGCAAGGCCATCAAACTGGTCAGTCCTGGAGGAGATCAACCCCGACTGCTCTTGAAAAGGCCAGATCCTGAAGTTGAAACTCAAATACTTTGCCCACCTAATGAGAAGGAAGGACTCCCTGGAGAAGGGCCTGGTGCTGGGAAAGATGGAGGGCAAGAGAAGAAGGGGACGACGGAGAATGAGGTGGCCGGATGGAGTCCCTTGAAGCAATAGGCGTGAGCTTCAATGGACTCCAGAAGATGGTAGAGGGCAGGAAGGCCTGGAGCAACGTTGCCCATGCGATGGGTCGGACACAACTTAGCAACTAACAACAACCACAAACGGAGCCTGCTGGTTTCGCAGTTTCCAGTCTCTTCTTGTCATTCCTGGGAACAGCCAACAGGGGGCGGCAACGGCATTCTGTTTGTTCGTCCCGAAGCTGAACTGACCTAAAGGGAAACTCCTTTGAGCAGGCAAAGAAAAACAGAAGTCTGGGGAGGGGTCCCCGCTCTTGCAGACCCCCCACCCTGGGGCAACCGCCTTGAATAGCCGGATTGTTGCAAGGAGCCCCGGCAGAAAAGGACGTGAAGGAAGCCAGAAACACCCGTCCGGTTTAAAAGAGCCCATCAGGTTATGCCCTGCTCGGAAGGGGCTTTTTGTTTCTCTCCTGGTCACTTTTCTGCATTTCTCGAAACGCCACGAACGTTTCCAGAAGGAACGCAGGCCCGGGAAAAATCAAAGCAATTAAATAAGCGGTTGTTAAAGTTGATAAGACGCTTCCCCCCCCCCCGTGGACTTTGCTGGTCAGAAGGCCAGCCCCCTTCCTCCCCACACAAAAAAAAGCGAGACGGGTTGGACTAGATGACCTCTAGGGACCCTTTCCGAGACAGACTCTTATTAGTTTCAACTGGGGTGAGTTGGCAACGTTGCGGCTTTGAATGTCGCTTCGCGTTCTCTCCGTCCTGCCCTTTCCGGCCTCGCAGATGGTCGTAAACGAAGGACGTGAGAATGGGGAGGGAGGGCGGGGGGGGCGCGCGGAGAAAGTTGACTTCCACTTACTGGAGGAGCCAGTCAAACTTTTTATCTGGCCCGGTAATCTGAGATGCTTTGCTGAGGATCCGCTTGCTTAGAATACCTGCAGCAAGTCGCTCTATATGTTAATTTAAAGCCGTAGAAATTATAGTCTGGGACTTCGGCGTTTTAATTTAAATTTCCGCCGGGCAGGACATGGTTCCGGAAGCATTAAGGGAAAGGGAGGGGGGATTGTTTGGGGAGGAGAGAAAAAAGAAGAAGGAAAAGAAGAAAGAGCAAAGGAAAGAAGAAGAAGAAGAAGAAGAAGAAGAAGAAGAAGAAGAAGAAGAAGAAGAAGAAGAAGAAGAAGAAGAAGAAGAAGAAGAAGAAGAAGAAGAAGAAGAAGAAGAAGAAGAAGAAGAAGAAGAAGAAGAAGAAGAAGAAGAAGAAGAAGAAGAAGAAGAAAAGAAATGCATCTTCAGAGTGTTCAAACCCTCCAGGGAAATAAACAAGATCACCTAGCCTGAAAAACAGGGCAACCCAAGAGCTGTCTTTAAACTCAGGGTTCGAATAGAAAGAATAGAATAAAAACTATATGGTCACTTTAAATGCGGGCTAATCGGCACACATTAAAATGAAATTTCGTTGCATTCAGCTGTCAAAAAATATCATTTGGCATATACCCACATACACACACAGGAAGGAAGGAAGGAGAGAAAGAGGAAGGAAGGAGGAATAGAATAAAATAGAATTATAGAATAGAATAGAATAGACCAGAATAGAATAATAGAATAGAATAGAATAGAATAGAATAGAATAGAATAGAATAGAATAGAATAGAATAGAATAGAATAGAATAATTATTGTCACTTTAAATTTTTCTAGTAAGAATCTCCACTAATAAGAACAAATCAACAGTAAGCTAGAGATAGAAGATAGATAGATAGATAGATAGATAGATGATAGATAGATTGAAGATAGAAGATAGATATAGACACACACAGAGACAGATGATATACTGTAGATAGACGTCTAGACAGATGATAGAAGATAGATAGATAGATAGATAGATAGATAGATAGATAGATAGATAGATAGATAGATAGATAGATAGATAGATAGATAGATAGACAGACAGAGCTCAAGAGGAAATGCCATATTATCAGAGTGATATTTCAGGGCAGTTTATGATTCATCAGCTGGGAAAAACATGACTGATATGATGCCTGAGCAGTAGTCTCACCATTTTTTCTCCCCCTGCTTCGATCACTACCACCTTTTCTGCAACTTTCTTAAAAAATCCCAACATGAAAAAGGCCAGGGGGAAGCATTTTTTCCTAATTAACTCAACCTATGATCCACAGCAGAGACCCCCAGAAGGCAGGAATGGCGTGAAAATTTGCCAAGGCAGGGAGGGGTGGAAAGAAGCACTTGTATTTTTGCGTTAAACCGAATTATAGGCTGTTTGTGGAGAGGGACTGGATGCCTAATGGAAAGAAAAATAATTATAATTCAGAGGTGGGATCCCGGGATGAGAGGAGGAGGAAGAGGAGGAGAAAAGAAGAAGAAGTAGAGAAGAAGGAGAAGAAGGAGGAAGGAGGCGGAGGAGGAGAAGTAGAAAAGAAGAAGTAGAGAAGGAGGAGGAGGAGGAGGAGGACACAGGAATGGCTGAGAAAGCAGATTTCCAGACTTCCCTGCGCATGGCTTCCCATATCATGCTCCTTGCCCATTTCAATGACCAAGGTGAACCCTGTGTGACCTATGGGGGGGTCCAACTCCACCCCCCATGCAGAGGGGCTACCTTGCTGGGGCCGTGCCCCCTCACTCCCACCAGCTCCCGTCTCCAAGGGCAGACCCGGGAAGAATTCTGCTGCTAAGTCCTTAGGTGGGTGCAAGGTTCTTCCCCATGGATTGCACCTGAGCCAAACACATGGGCTGGAACTCCAGGCTCCCCACCCCAAGCATATGTGGAGGGGGAGAATGCACCCCCCCTTTAAAAAAAGGGGAAAATTACACCCCAGTGAAAGGCTTTTCAGCACCCAGGCAGGCGAAATTATTTTTACCCTTAGCACAACCTTGTTCATCCCCTGTGCAACAGATAACCACTCTGTCTGATTTCATCAGCACCACAACGGCCCTTTTGTCTGGGTGACCCACAACTTGTAAAAGGAGGGACAAGGGGCAGCATTGTTCCCCAACATTGCTTTTAAAAGGATGCTCAGCTTAAATGCAAGGTTGTTCCTCCAGGCAGAAAACCCGGCCCGGTCGTCCCTCTTGGATCGCCTTGGTGGCCCGTTCTGTGTTCAGATCTGAACCATCCTGAAACTTTGACTTTGATTCGACTTGTGGAACTTAATGCCGGTTTGCCCCATGCATGTTGTTTTTTGGTTTGTTTTTTTTTGCATAAGGCAAAAGTGCAAAGTTGTGTTTGCTTCTCTTCCTTCCGCCTTCAGACACCTGTTTAAAATAGCTTGTCAGATACAAGCTAGTCCTTGACTTACAATAGTTCATTTAAGCAGGGGGTTGGACTAGATGACCTATAAGGTCCCTTCCTACTCTGTTATTTTATTTAATATTTCTATTTAGTGAAGTTACGACGACACTGGAAGAAGGGACTTAAGACCATTTTTCATACTTACGACCTATTCTATTCTATTCTATTCTATTCTATTCTATTCTATTCTATTCTATTCTATTCTATTCTATTCTATTCTATTCTATTCTATTCTATTCTGCATTCTATTCTATTCTATTCTATTCTAAACTGGTGGAACAAAAAATAAGAGGCTGTTTTGGAGGAAAGGAACAGGCCAAATCTGGAGCAGCTAATAGCCACATTTTGCTCTTTTTTGCAGAACTTGTGTTGATCTCTTTCGCTCTACATCCTAGTTTTGTTGAAACCTAACCACGAGAGCTGAGCACAGCGGGAGAGTCTTGAGACTAGCACAATTTCTCCATTTTATTATCAATTTTTTTATAGGAACTTCCTGGCGAAGTCAAAACACCTGATGCCTATTGGAGGCTGGGGGGGGGGTTGAGTTCCAAGGTTAAAATTCAGGTTGCATCATTCCTTTTGTTCTCCACAAAGGCAGGGAAAAGAGCCCCCCCAAAAAAGGCCGGTGGACTGGCAAACCCTCTCCCTGTTAGTGTCTCTCTTAAGCAACGTCCTTTCCGCCCAGTGGGATTGAAAAGTAGCCGGGTTATTTGGACTATCTTTCAGTTTTGACTCTGGTGTGATATCTAAAACAATTTCAGCTTCTGCTTGGAAAAGGCGCAGCTTATTAAGAGTCCTGAGATATGATCTTTGACGGACACTGTTGGGGCTCCTGCGGGGTCTCCAATTTCAAAACCCTTGTGTGTCCAATCACAAAGAATATTGTGAATATTCCTGTTCCATTCCATTCCATTCCATTCTGCATTCTATTCTATTCTATTCTATTCTACTCTACTCTACTCTACTCTACTCTACTCTACTCTACTCTACTCTACTCTACTCTACTCTACTCTACTCTACTCTATTCCATTCTGCATTCCATTCTATTCCATTCCATTCCATTCCATTCCATTCCATTCTATTCTATTCTATTCTATTCTATTCTATTCTACTCTACTCTACTCTACTCTACTCTACTCTACTCTACTCTATTCCATTCTGCATTCCATTCCATTCCATTCCATTCCATTCCATTCCATTCCATTCCATTCCATTCCATTCCATTCCATTCTATTCTATTCTATTCTATTCTATTCTATTCTATTCTATTCTATTCTATTCTATTCCATTTCATTCCATATTTTCTATTCTATTCTATTCTATTCTATTCCATTCCATTCCATTCCATTCTATTCTATTCTATTCTATTCTATTCTATTCTATTCTATTCTATTCTATTCTATTCTATTCTATTCTATTCTATTCTATTCTATTCCATTCTGCGTTCTGTTCTGTTCTGTTCTATTCTATTCTAATTTCTATTCTATCCATTGTTCCTTGTCTGGCCTTCTGCTGCTTTGCCCTCAAGTGGGGCAAACCCCCCTTAACAAATGTCTCGCTTAGCAAACGGGAATTTTGTGCTCAGCTGTGGTCGTATACTGAGGACCACCTATATTCTCTCCCAGTTTTCATCCCGGGAGCCTGGTTCCATTCTTTTCATTCTCACCCAACAAAGAACAACAAAACAAAAAGATAACAGCTAAACTATTCCTCTATAATTCTGTGTTTCCAAAGGTTTTTTCTCTAAGGTGGTGACTTGCCGCACTTAGAAAGGTAGCAGATCCTTCCTTCCTTCCCCCTAATGCGCTAGTGTCCCCGTACCTGGTTTATTTACTTAGTATGGAAAACGACTCATTGATTCCAGCCCAGACACCAGTTTACCACCTCAGTCTAAACAAGGACTAAATTAATCAATTCCCTCCTTCAATCAATTAGGAATCAGACAGACAAGAGGGAGAGGGGTGGGCAATTCTAGTTAATTCAAGAGAGGCCATTCTTCCCCCTTCCCTTTCTCTCTCTCTCTGTTTAAAACAAAATAAAGTGAGACCCTCTGAGTGCTTTGCTTAAACAAGTCCTAAGCAAACGTTTTCTCCTTCCATCCAACCTGTGATTTATAGCTTGCAAAGTCTATCGTTTATGCTGGAAAGCCAGGCGCATAAATCAATCAGGACATCTGCGACTCAAACTGCCCCCCCCCTCATCCACACACACACCCGACCTCTTTTTTCTGCCACTGGGAGAAAGGCAGAAACAGAAGCAGGCTCCAATTTGTGTGATGGGACTGTGATGGGACTGCCCTCTCAAGTGAGAGCAAATTCAAGAAACCCACCTACCCACCCAACCCTGATCTCTGCAAAAACAGCCAGGATCCGTTGCAAAGAGTCCAGATTTTATATTGCCATATTTGGCGATCCAGCAGCTTCCAAAGAACACCCCCCCAAAAAAATTGTGTTGGAAATTTTGCAATGGTCGTCCACAATCCCTCCAAAGGGAGACCCTAATTGTGTGAATTCACATTAAGCTTAGACAAAGAGGTATAACCTTAGCTCCAGAGTCGTGATTTTTCTCTTGGACCAAAGCCTGTGCTGTCTATTGCAAACGCTTCCTTGCAATAAAGTGAGGTTTACGATATACATGATATTTAAATCCCAGAACAGATACTTTCAAAGACACATAGTTAGGAATGCATTGCTACAGGCTTGCGAAAAAATAAAACAAAAACATTATATAAGAATTCCAGTGTGGTTATCCCCAACAGGAGCTCTGAAATACCCAAACCTACCGGATATAAATAAGATAATTAGATACAAGGAATTAGTAAATGAACAGGGAAATCTGAAAACAAAACAAGAATTGGAACAAGATATTGGCAGAGAGATTGACTGGTGGACATTTACACAAATTCAATCTAAATATACAGAGGACAAAAATTATATGAAATACAAAAAGAGCCACAAGAATTGGATAAAATTATACATGGAACAGAAATAAAATGAATTAGCAATTTATACAAATACCTATTGAGATATAAAATGGAAGACGAGGTTGTCAAAGACACAATGATTAGATGGGCAAAATTTTTTGGATATAATATAGAATTGGAGAAATCGGAAAAAATATGGGAAATAAATATAAAATTGACTATGTCGGCGGCATTCAAGGAAAGCCAGATAAAGATGTTTTACAGATGGCATCTTCCACCAGCAAAGCTTGCCAGGATGTTCCAAAACAATTCGCCAACATGCTGGAAATGTAAAAAAGTACATGGAACATATTATCATTTATGGTGGACACGCCCAGTTGCGAAAAAATACTGGACTACAATAAGAAGTTGGATTGAAGAAATAATAGACCAACCTGTAGACTGGAAACCAGAGATCTTTTTGCTGGGTATTTTAAACAGAAAATATAGTAAAGAAATATGGTACTTAAATTTACATATAATAACGGCGGCAAGAATAACATATGCACAGTGCTGGAAAAATGAGAATATACCATCAGAGGAAGAAGTGATAAGAAAAATCCTGGACTGTGCTGAGATGGACAAATTAACAAAAGAGATTTTTAAAAAAGGAAGCACAGAGTACTATATAACATGGAACAAGTGGTATGACTGGTTGGAGACTAGAAATAAAATAAAATAAAAATAAATAAATCCCAGAATGCTCCATTTTGCATCCTCATTGCAGAGGATTCTGGGAGCCGACCTCCAGATCCAGGCCTTCTTGGAACCTGTTTTCATTTCCTAATGACCTAAATCCTGAGACATTTACATATCTCAATTATTCCAAGGACTAGTCTGTCCAAAAATAACTAAGCATGAGGGTGATGTCCCCAGCCTTCATGGGAAGGTTGAATAGAATAGAATAGAATAGAATAGAATAGAATAGAATAGAATAGAATAGAATAGAATAGAATAGAATAGAATAGAATAGAATAGAATAGAATAGAGATTGGAATGGAATGGAATGGAACGGAACGGAACAGAACAGAACAGAATAGAATAGAATAGAATAGAAAATATGGAATAGAGTAGGGTAGGGTAGAGTAGAGTAGAGTAGAGAGTAGAATGGAATGGAACAGAATAGAATAACAGAATTGGAAGGCACCTTGGAGGTCATCTAGTCCAACCCCCTGCTCAAGCAGGAGATCCTTGACTATTTCTGATAGATGGCAGTCCAGTCTCTTCTCGAAAGCTGACCAAGGAGAGAAGCAACCTAGAAATAAGGAGAAGCTTCCTAACAGTGAGAACAATCAACATGTCATGATCTCCGCACTTTCAGAAGAGAATTGAAGACTTATCTCTTCAATCAAGCCTGCCTGGCCTAGAGCTCCTCGGGTTTTTATGTAATTTAAATTAAGTAGTTAGGGTTTTAGGATGGGATTTTAATTTGGTTTTTAGTACAGCCTAGGTTTTTTAATTCTGTTTTAAATATTTATTATTGTTACGTTTTAAATTTGGCTGTAAACCGCCCCGAGTCCTACGGGAGAGGGGCGGTATAAAAGTCTACAAAATAAATAAATAAAAAATAAATAAACCAGTGGAACAGAGGTTGCCTCCAGAAGCTGTGGGTGCTCCATCTCTGAAGGCTTTCAAGAAGAGACGGGACAGCTCTTGTATATGGTCTATCTACATTCATACAATCAGCATTGAACATAAAATCATAGTATGCATCAATCATCATAGCACCTGATATACATCACTAAGTATTAATCTTTATAAACGTCTGGTTTGGTAAACATTTTTCACTCCGCACATCAAGCCTCAACTAAACGCCTGTTACAATTTATTTGCTTGGTGTTTCTCTTTTCTATAGTCTATCCACAGTTCCTAGTCTATCACATATTATTCATCTCAGTTGCTTTAATATTGGGAAAGCGTACTGAATTTCTACCTCAGGATACTGAATTTCTACCTCAGGATTTTTGGTTAGGGATCATAAAAGATTGTACTAATACTGAGATGAATAATATGTGATAGACTAGGAACTGTGGATAGACTATAGAAAAGAGAAACACCAAGCAAATAAATTGTAACAGGCGTTTAGTTGAGGCTTGATGTGCGGAGTGAAAAATGTTTACCAAACCAGACGATTATAAAGATTAATACTTAGTGATGTATATCAGGTGCTATGATGATTGAGGCATACTATGATTTTATGTTCAATGCTGATTGTATGAATGTAGATAGACCATATACAAGAGATGTATTTTCGGGTCTTATGAGGACAGCTTATTAATATGAACCCAGATTTAATGTGGATTGCTTTAATATTGGGAAAGCGTACTGAATTTCTACCTCAGGATACTGAATTTCTACCTCAGGATCTTTGGTTAGGGACCATAAAAGATTGTACTAATACTGAGATGAATAATATGTGATAGACTAGGAACTGTGGATAGACTATAGAAAAGAGAAACACCAAGCAAATAAATTGTAACAGGCGTTTAGTTGAGGCTTGATGTGCGGAGTGAAAAATGTTTACCAAACCAGACGATTATAAAAATTAATACTTAGTGATGTATATCAGGTGCTATGATGATTGAGGCATACTATGATTTTATGTTCAATGCTGATTGTTTTAATAAAAGAATTTTTTCATTAAAAAAAAAAAAAGAAGAAGAGATGGGACAGCCACTGGTCAGAAATGGTGTAAGATCTCCTGCTTGAGCAGGGGGATGGACCAGACGACGTACAAGGCCCGTTCCAACTCTATTATTCTGCAAAGAACAGGGATACCAATGAATAACGAAAGAGAGGTCAAATCCAGCACTGCAATCTTCTCTACATCTTTTGGAAAGCTCTTCCGGGACACGGGAGTGTCCTTTTAACTGCCTTGTATCCTTTCAGGGATAAAGCAGGGCGCAGGAGAAACGCTTCCTTGTCCTCCATCTAATTTCATTGCTCTCCCAAACCACCATAAAGCTCACCCTTTGCCTCTCTATCATGCCTCCTATCGCTTTTCTTTCTTTTTCTTTGCAAAATGTAATCCATAAAATGCTTTCATGGTAACCTAAGACATCAGCGGAGGCCGATAAGATCTCCAGGCCCCTGTGAGAGGCAGGAACTCACAAGGATGGAGTTAATAACACAAACTTTTTTTTAAGGGGTAAAAAAAAAAAAAAAGAGAGAGAGAGAGAGAGAGAGAGAAGAGAGAAAGAAAGAAAAAAAAAACTGGCAGAAGGAGACCGGGGTGGAAAAGGGAATTTTAAAAAAAGGGCCGGTGTGAGTCTAATTGAGACCATGTGAGTCTCTTTAGAGAAGGATTAGGAGAAAGAGACAAGACTTGCTTAGAAAGATTATTTTCAATTAGATGGGCTGGAGGCAAAAAAAAAAGAAAAAAAAGTCGGGGCTTGGTGAAAGATTAAAACAAGGCTGGAGAAAGTTTGCGCTGCTTTAGCAGGAGGCCTGCATGGGAAGGTTCACTGGGCTTTCGCTAATTGAAGGCAAAAGCTAGGCGCAGTTTGCCTTAATTGATTGGATACTGCTGGATTTTCCTTCCCTCCCTCCTCCGGGTAAGAAAAAAACACAACAATAATAACAATGGCAACCTTGTTCGCTCCCACGTCTGAGATTTTGGAAGTGCGACGGCTGAGGAACGATGTGCGAGACCGTTGGCGCCCTTTCGCCGCACCTTAGAATAGAATAGAGCTGGAAGGGACCTTGGAGGTCTTCTAGTCCAGCCCCCGGCTCCAGCAGGAGAACCTATCCCGTCTCAGACCAGGTGAATGTTCAGTCTCTTCTTAAAAAATCTCCAGGGATGGAGCGCCCACGATTTCTGGTGGCCAGCTGTTCCACTGGTTGAGATTTCCCACCGTTCCACATCTTCAGATGTCGACGGAGATTCTTCATCATCCAGGTCACAGTTGTCCCAAAAGTGCTTTTTCCAAAAAAGGCAACTGGACTGTCTTGGGTTTTTTTTTTTGTTTTTTTCCCCCTCCCTTGAGGACATTTTGCTTCTCATCCAAGAAGCTTCTTCAGTTCTGGCTGAACAGTGGGGAACGGAAGGATTGATATTCTTCGCAAATCCTTCCATTTCCCCACCAGAACTTGGATGAGAAGTGAAAGTTTTTCAAGGAAAAAACAACAACAATCCACTTGGCTCTTGAAAAAGCGCCTTTGGGAGGTCCTGAAATGATTGCACAGGTTGAGGTGAAAGATGGTGGACCCCCGTCCCAGGATGAGGTGGGAGGGTGTCTCCTTCAGCGGAGGACCTCAAGTGAAGGATGGACAAGGTTGGACAAGTCTATGCTGGATGTGGAGACCTTGCCCTGATCAAGACTGTCCAAAAGACCACAAGAACCCTTCACAACGTCAACATCCAACATGGGGAATTCCTGGCTACATCGGAGGTGGTCTCTGACAAGGATTTGAACCCGTATCAGCAGGGTGAGGCAGCTGCTTGGCCTAACCTGTTCTCCCTGGGCTTTTCAGAAGCCAAATCAGAGCTTCCAACCACTTGGTGTTCCTTTTCCAATCTGGCATTGACTTTGACTTCAGATCCAATCGCCATGGCGATTCCAGTTCAGATCTTTGCAGACTCTAGTGGTTTGGGGGTAACCCACCCCAGCCAACCCCAATAGAAGTGGGGCTGTTTTATTCGTTGCTGTGCTCTCCCCTGCAAACAAGTGACATCCACAAGGGGGCTTTTTCATGACCACGTTGAAGGCCTCAACAGAACCTTGGAGAGCTCCATGTAAACATCCTCCAGGTCTCGGCTCTTCGGCTAGAAACATAAGAAATGCCTTATCTTGAGTCAGATCTTAATTCATCCTGGGTTGGGGTGGCTGTGTGGATGACCAGAGGTTTTGCCTGAGACTTTCCCCACATCTATCTGGAAGTGTCAAGAACCACTGGAGGCTTTTTTTGTAGGCAGAGCGAAGGTTGATCCACTGAGTTGCAAATGTTCTTATGTTCATGATAAGCAGAGAAATGAGCCAAAAAGTCTAAAAGGAGACTTTGGAAAAAGTGCAAAGAAGAGCAACAAAGATGATCGGGGGACTGGAGGCTAAAACATAAAAGGAACGGCTGCTGGAATTGGGAATGTCTAGTTTAATGAAGAGAAGGACGAGGGGGGACAGGATAGCAGTCTTCCAATATCTCAGGGGCTGCCCCAAAGAAGAGGGAGTCAAGCTATTTTCCAAAGCAACCGAAGGCAGGTCAAGAAGCAACGGATGGAAACTAATCAAGGAGAGAAGCAACCTAGAACTAAGGAGAAACTTCCCAACAATGAGAACAATTAACCAGTGGAACAGCTTGCCTCTAGAAGTTGTGAATGCTCCAACACTGGAAGTTTTTAAGAAGAGAGTGTCTTCCAGACTGGAATAGTCTAGGGATCACCTCCACCCATGTCTACATCTTGTCTACATCTTAAGTTCCCAGACCCCGTATCCATCTGAGCAAGGTCTCTGCTTCCACCTTCAATTCTCTTCCAGGCTGCTGGCTCCCCCGCCCTTCCCTGTCCAGATGTTAAAATTTGCATCCGATTGATCCACGTTTAGATCAATCTTCTCTCTGTTGCCTTCTTTCCTCTTTCGGATTCCATCTGGAAGATTGCAGAAGAGTCGGAATTAGCAATGCCGAGTCAATTACGCTTAAATGAATTTTCACAGCAGGGCCCAAGA